>LKBB01000299.1:0-26565 GCA_001513885.1 Thielaviopsis musarum
ATCCCCTCCCCCCTCCTCCCCGCCCTCCACGCCGTCATCACCACCCAGCCCTACCTCCACCTCATCATTCTCGATGAATCCTCGCCCACTCCCTCCTTTGCCGGCATCTCCCGCCTCACGCCATCCGAGCACATCCTCATCCCATCCGTCCCCACCCTGCCATCGCTCGCCGCCTACGACGCCTTCCTGCTCGGCCCACACGGCGCCGTGCACGCCGCCCTCGACACTCGCTGGGCCGACCCGGCCGCCCGCCCGCCCTGGACCATCAGTCTATTCATCCCCACATTCCCCGACGCCGCCTTTGTCGATGTCCTCTTTGCCGCTCACCACACCCTATGCGACGGCATGTCGGGCCGCTTCTTCCACGCCCACGTGCTCGCCGCTCTGCACTCTCCACATCTGCCCCCGCCTCAGGACGTCATCAATGTGCCCACCCCGCACATCTACGGCCCGCAGGAAGCCCTCATCCCGTTCCGCACTACCTGGTCCTTCCTGCTGCGCACATTATGGCGTGAATTCGCCCCGCGCTTCCTACAGCCAGCCGAGCCGCCGCGCTGGTCCGGCCCGCCCATCGACATCCACTGCGCCCGGGCCACGTCGTTCCGCCTCGTGCGCCTACCGCCTGCAACCGCCGAGCGAGTCCTTGCACTGGCCCGTGCCCACGGCGTCACGCTGACCGCACTGCTGCACGCCCTACTACTGCGCTCGCTGGCCATTTCGCGCCCACAGACGGGCTTCATCAGCGCCACGGCTATCAATCTGCGGCCGCTGCTGCCGCCGGCGCTGCCGCGTGACGGGCTCGCTGACTTTGTGACAACGCTGGCACACGACTTCTCAACCGACGATGCCGCCCGTGTGGCCGCTGATGGCGCCGCTGTGTGGCCGGCCGCAAAGCTCGTCAAGGAGGATATGACGGCGCAGATGCTCCGGTTGCCCGCGGATAACGTGGCCGGCATGGTTCAGTGGGTGAGCGATTTCCACGCGCGCTGGCGGGCCAAGCATGGGCAGAGCCGCGAGGAGGCGTGGGAAGTGTCCAACCTGGGCGCCATGGATGGGGGGGTGTCTGCGAGTGCCCAAGAGACCCAAGAGACTGACCAGTGGTGCATCCGCCAGCTTGTCTTTACCTTTTGCGGCATGGTCGGCGGCCCGCCCATGGGCCTCAGCGTGGCCGGCGTCAAGAATGGCGTGGTAAGCATCAGTCTGACCTGGCTGGCCCATACCGACGTCGACCCGGTGGCGGAGCAGGTGGTGCGCCATCTGGAGGCCTGGCTGACGCCAGAGTGGCTGGGCGGCTTGGATCAGGCGCCGGAGCCGGAGCCGGAGCCGGAGCCGGAGCCGACGTCCATGGCCGGACAGTCCACGGGCCGGCGGCCGGGATACACGGCAGACACAGAATAGACCAGACTAGACTAAAACTTTGATAATCAATGCCATGCCTGTGTAAATCAATAAAATTAAAAAAAAAAAAACAAAACAAATAAAACTAAATATATGCATTCACCACCCATCTCCCGGCCGCCTTCTTTGCCCACCCCCACGAAAGTAATCATACTGCACCGGATCCGGCACCTCCGCCTGCGGCAGCCCGCTATACCCCTGCGGCCCTCCGCCCAGCGCCCCGGTACTCGGCCCCGGCACATGCACCGACGGCAGCCCCGGCTCGCGCGACCCGCTCTGCGCATCATATCCCTGCGTCTGCCACCCCGGCGGCGCCGTGGCCATGTCGGCCGCATTGGACACCAAGCGCGACGACGAGTCATTGATCTGTTCGTACAGCGGCGACCGCGTGCGCATCGTTGCCCCGTTCATATCCGCCTGGCCGAGGAACGCATTCGGCGGCTGTGACGTCGAAAAGCCGTTGGATGCCGGGGTGTGTGACCGGTACGGCGCATACGGTGAAGCGCCACCCATCTGCGGCAGATTCGGCTGCTGTTGCTGCTGTTGTTGCTGCTGTTGCTGTTGCTGTAGCATAGATCCTCCCATCATGCCGCCGTAAATCTGGTTGGGCGTACCCGGTCGGCTGTTTTCGCTATACATGGTGCCCGGCGTGTCTGTTCTGATAATATCTGACGGGTTCCCAAACAGCGCGCCGGCTCCGTGCTCACTGGCAAACTCGGGCCGGTTCTTGTAGTACTCAAAGTCCATCTGCGACTCCGGCACTAGCTCAAAGCCCGGAACACCCATTGTCTTGCCCGGCGCCCCGGCCGACTTCATCGAGTCCAGGGCAAACGTGTCCGAGTAGCCCGATACGCTCATGAGATCGGCGCCGACCGTTCCGTCGCGTCCGCTCGTCAGCCGGCCCGAGTACACAATGTGTAGCATTTCCTGCGCCTTGGCGTGCACCATGGGCGTCACAAGCGGCTTGTACAGCGACGGGTGACCAAAGCGCGACGCCAGCTTCTCGCTGCGCAGACGCCCGTCCTTGCTCGGGTCGGCCAGCGGAGCCTCCTTGTTGATGTTGGTGCGCGAATAGTAGTACATGTTGGCATCAAACGCCTTGGCACAGTAAATCTTGAACAGAATCACAAAAATCGGCAGAGGCGCCAGACAGTACGCCTGCAGACGACGGCTGCCCGTTCCGCGCGCCCAGATAACCAGCAGAAAGATGAGCTGCGACAGAAGCGTGGCAAACAACATGCGGTTGTACAGCAGCCGCCAAATCACGCCGCCAGACTCGTTCTTGGTGATGAACACATACAGCAGCAGGTACTTTTTTAGCCACACGTCAATGCTAAAGTAAATGGCCGCGGCCGGCAGCACCAGCGGCTGGATGCCTCCGTAAAACAGCGTGACCGTGGCGTAGAACAAAAAGTAGTTGTAGTAGCTGGCATAGTCAAAGGTCGGCGGCGCCGTTAGCTCAATCAGCTCGCGCGGCGTCGGATGCGAAAGCTTGCGCATAACCGACCGGTAAATCAGCGGCCACAGCTGCGCCAAGTCAATGGCGGCGCCCAGCTGTCGCTGCAGCAGCCAGTTGACCCAGAACGGGCTGTTGCCGCAAAGCGACTCTAGCAGCGCACCAAACGGGTTGTTCTTGATAATTGCCTTCCACGCGTCCATGCCCCTGCTCGTGTCGGCAATCACGCCGGCAACCACGGCCCAGATGGTGCTAAACACGGAAAACACAATCAGGTTGTTGAAGACAAAAAAGGCATATAGCTTGGCTGTCACGTGCCGCTCACGGCCCGTCTTGGTCCGGTCGCCCGCCATGATTGACAGCCGCCGAAAGATAATGGGCAGTGCCAGATACACCAGCGACGTAATGGCGGGATTGGCCACACCCTGAAACATGCCCCAAAACGTCGGGTGCGCCTTGAGCTCATCATTAAACGGCGTCCACACACGGCCCAGGTTGCTCAGGTTGACCAGGAAAATGGCAATCATGGCGTTGGGCACGACCCACAGAACCGTCAGCAGCGTCACCCACAAGCTCACCATGATGGTCTTCCAGCTGCGCACCGACGGCGACAGCGGCATGTTGCTCCAGATAATGTCTTCGGGCCGCGGCGCCAGCACAATCGTGGTGCCGCTGGGCTTCTTGCCCTTGATGGTGTAGGCAATACTGTGGGCCTCGGCAATGTCCGAGTAGCTGGCAAAGCCGTAGGGCATGGTGCTGCGCCGGTCGACCGTGGTGCGCACTTCGCGAATCTGCACCTCGAGGCTCTTGATGCGCTGCGTCAGGTACTCAATGGCGTCCACCTTTTGGCCCTTGGGGTAGGTGCCGTACGACGGATCCTTGTGTGAGACTTTGCACAGCGGGCGCGCGGGCGGCAGCTGCTGCGGGTTCTTGAGATAAATGGCCAGCACCTTTTCCAGCTTGCGCACAATGCGCTCGTGCTCGGCAATCAAGTTGGGCAAATCGTGCACGTTACGCGCCACGGCTGTGCGAGCAAACGAAGAGCTTGGGGCGACCGTGTCAATGACGCGGGCAATGCCTTCGTCGGAGCAGCGGTCACGCGGCAGATCCGTCAACATCAGCGTCCGCGCGTGCAGGCTGTTTTGGTACTCTTCCGAGTTGAAGTAGGTCCGGCGCAGGGCCAGCACGCGGCGGTAGTTCCACCACAGATAGACGAGCACAACCAGGGTGGTTATCCAGGCCGCAGCCACATCGACCCAGTGGGCCTTGCCGTACACAGTCGACGGGCCAATGTTTGACAACCACGAGCGGCCGGCGTTGTCGGTGCCGCTGATTAGATTAGTGGGAATGACGATGCAGCAGACACAGACAGCCAGGGTGAGGAAAATGTTGCGCAGCATCTTGGTGAAACGGATAAAGATGGCGGCGTCCATGCCAATGTGCGAGACCGTGTCGGCTTCCGACGTGCGCCATAGCGGGATGAACCACGACCATGGCTCCTTGCCGATGGCTGGCGGGGCGTGTTTTTCGTCGGCGTGCTTGAGCTTTGGGGCGTAGACTGACTGGTTGTATGGACGGAGGAGGGAGAAGCAGATGGCGATAAAGGTGGTGAAACCAAACGAGACAGCAATAGCGGTCCACAACGAGGTGGAGGAGATCTGGGTTGTTAGCGGGCAGCAGGAGAGGGCAAAAGGGTGAGAGAGGAAAGGAGGAGAGATGGCAGAAGAGAGGACGTACATCACCCGAGAATGGATCTTTGAGCAGGTCGAGAAGTTCTTGGCCGGCATCGTTGTTGGTGCCGTTGTTGCTAGGGCTAGTATTGCTGTTGCTGTTGCTGTTGCTGTTGCTATTACTTGTACGAGCAAAGAGCTGGTGCAATACAGCACCAGCTGTTGAGGTGACGCTCATAGTGTGTGTAGATAGATAGATGGCAGGGTATAGAGAGAAGGAAAGGAGCCCCGAGAGGCGACTCGGTTCTGCCGTCAAAGACAGTAGACTGATGGCTACAGAGACAGTAGACAAACAATGAACCGAGTGTCGTGGAGAATAAAAAAAAATGGTCAGAGGGCTGACAAAAGACAAGACTCTCAGAGCATGTGGGCCTATTCGACCTTGTCGTGTCCTTGTTTTTTTTTTGTGTGTGTATTATTGTGACTATCGATTCGTATAAGGTCGACGATATGCAGTCAGCAGCAAATAAGCTGACTGTATGCAGGTCCGGATTATAGTGTTGTCGAGTTGTGTCGTGCTGGAAGTGTGGTAGGCACACTTTTTTTTCTTTCTTTGCTTGGCTGTATTTGTATTGTAATACCAGTCTTTGATTTGATTAGATTGGAATAGCGGTCGTTGTCGTCGTTATAAGCCGTAGTTGAAATGTACCACCGACTATTTAAAATATAAGAGGAAAAAAAAGAAAGAAAAAAACGGATTTGCCCAAAGAAGATGCAGGCTGTCTAAATAGCGGGATAAATGACAGAATAATGGCGGGATATATCGTGTGAATTTTAGTTGGAAAGTCTTTTTTTTTTTTTTCTTGACGGCACCAGAAAAAAAACGAACGACGGGGGGAATTTCGATGACGATGGGAAAAGAAGAAGATAAAGGAAAAAAGAAAAAACAACGAATTGGAAAAAGTTGACTGGGCCAAAAGAATAAAAGAAGGAAAAGAAGAAGAATAAAAGAAAAGAGGGAAGAGAAGAAGAATAAAAAAAAAGGAAGAATAATAAAAAAAAGGAAGAATAATAAAAAAGAAGGAAGAATAATAAAAAAAGAATTAAAAAAAAGAAAAAAAAAAGAAGAAAAAGAAAAAGAATGAAAATAAAAATAAAAATAGAAAGAAGAAAAGGATTGAAAGGCTGCAGGTTCCCTCTTCTTTTCTTTGGCAGTTACCTTTTTCATCTTTGCATGGTTTTGATTTGGCGATCCGATTGCTTTTCATAGCTTTGTTCCTTCTTTTTTTTTCCATCCTCTTATTCCTTCTTTCTTCTTCCTTTCATTCCTTCTTTTTCTTCCTTTTGCCCCAAATCTAGCAGCCAATCCATTAATCCTATCCCGACCCACCTAGACAAGGCTCCAAAGAAAAGGCTCCAAAGAAAAGGCTCCAAAGAAAAGGCTCCAAAGAAAAGGCTCCAGAGAAAAGGCTCCAGAGAAAAGGCTCCATAGAAAATAAAGGGCTTGTCTTATTCGCTTCATTAAGAGCACTTTGCTAGCTGCTACTATCAAAAGACCCCTTGACTCCCTTGATTCAAGGCCACGTTCTTGTCTTTCTCTTTCTCTTCCTCTCTTTTTTCTCTTTTTTTTTTTTTTTTTTAAGTGAAACAAACATCGAAAACGCAAAGCAATCCTTTGTCTGACTTTCTTTCAAAATCAAAGTACACAGTCCTTCTCCACCAATATTATGCACCGTGCCCCAATAGCCATGCGGCGTGTGGAACAGTGCAAAACCGACAAGGCTATCTATCTGTATTAGCCCCCGCATAATATGTACTCCGTACTACTCCGTACTTATTCGTCCTTTTATACTCCGTATACTCCCGTACTCAACAGAAGCGTCTATTTTACTGCATCGCCGCCTCAGCCTCATTCTCGGTCAATACGATACAAAGCAAGGTTATGCTATGCTATGCACTCGCACTGCAATACAGAGGGTCTTTTAGTTTTCAACGGTCAGTGCTTCTCACAGGAGTTGGAGGACTCTCCCTTTTTTTTCTTTCTACCTTTTTTTTACATTTTTTTTTACATTTTTTTTACATTTTTCTTTCTACTTTTTTTCTACTTTTTTTTCTATATTTTTCTTTCTACATTTACTTTTGAACGTCTGTCTCGTGTCTCAACCCGGGCCAGAGCTTCTAAACTTAGCAACAAAACCAGCCAGCCATTCCTTGTTCTAGCCGTTCTCATTCCCTGCTTTTTTTTCTTTGCTTTGCTTTTCCTTCCCTTTATTTAGAGCCCGGCTTGGTCTTGACCTGTCAATTCTTTTTTTTTCTTTTTTTTTTTTTCTTTATTTTCTTTATTTTCTTTTTTTTATTCTTTTATTCTTTCTTACATTTTTTCCTCTCATAGATTCGAGCTAAAAATATATATTCTTTGTAAACAACACAAGGCTATTATATAAAAAAAATATAAAAATATAAAAATATAAAAATATAAAAATATAAAAATATAAAAATATAAAAATATAAAAATATAAAAATATTAAAAATATTAAAAAAAGCCAACTAAAAGCTTCCCAAAAAAAAACAATCGTAACAAGTTGGCCTGTCCTGTCTCTACTTGACACAATGCAGCCACCCTAGGCTAGAAGCATGACTTACTTCTCATGCTTTCACTTTTCGGTCAACGCGATTCTATAGCTCTGCTTTCGTTACATCCAACTGCTATCTCTAGTACTACTTTTAGTAGTACAACTTGTATAGTAGATGCTTCTGTCCTGTTATCGTTTGATGGATGGGTTACTCAGCCCTTCGCTTCTTGTACTTATGCAGGGGTATTTTTATATTTCTTTTTCTTTTCTCTTCTTGTTTTCTAATTTGTACCATATTTTCTCTTCTAATGTGTACCATATTTTCTCTTCTAATGCGTACCATATTTTCTCTTCTAATTTGTACCATATTTTCTCGTCTTGTTTTCTAATTTGTACCAGCATCTTTTCTCTTTCTCCAGAACCCTCGCCTCACAATCCGCCACAATTCTTCGCAGGCTTTTTCCCAGCGGCTTCGTCGGACTGCAAGTTATTACTACTACTAGTAGTAATATGTGCTTCTCCTCACCCCCGGTTATTTTATTTTATTTTATTTTTTTTTATTATTTTTTTTAGGTTCCACCGCCCCTCCCAAATGCCTTTCTGCTCGTATTGGCGATTTGTGCGTGCGTCGTTGTTATCAGATTGACGCCATCCTGATAGAACTTAAAGATGGCTTACGTTTAGGCTTTTCGCGGTTGGTTAAGTTTGCTCGCTTGCGGGGTTTTGCTTTAAGAATACAATCAGGAGACTGTCGAACTAGCTGCAATCCAATTCAGGGGGTTCTTTTTGTTTCCCTTTTCTGCTGTGAGTGGAAAGACAAAACTCAGTTTGTCAGTCAGACATGCTTTGGAATAAATCAGTCCCTCCCTCCTCCACCAAAGCACAGAACGAACCTCGCTTCAAAGCTTCAAAGTTACAACTACTAGTACTACTACAAGTAAACCCCCCCCCCCGCCTCCTCCAGAATCCGGGGCTTCTCCCCAGGAAGGACGCGCCGATGTGGATCTGACCTTTTATCGTGGGGTCTAGACCGTCGCCGAGTTACGTAATAATTCTGGCTTGTTCATTTATATCGCTGTAGAATTGCCGTTTTGCCTACGCAAATCGATCCATCGCTCCCCTCCTCTGAAAATCACAGCTTTTTTTTTTTTTTTTGGTCGTCTTTCTGTCGCAGCGCTTAGAGCGCTGATTAAGCTAGAGTTACAGTGCGTTTGTAACCCTAATAAACCCTACGTATGTAGTTTAGCAGTAACTAGCTGTGTTTTAGAGGAAAGCTAAGCTCCACGTTGCATTAGTAGTACTTGTGCTGTTATGCACATTTTATGCACATTTTATGTAGCTAGTTTGGCGAAAGCTGTCGCATCGCGTTCGTGTCTTGGCCCGAGTTGATTTGATTTTTGATTGATTGATTGATTCCCTTGCTTCAATCTTTGGCCACCATTGCTTGATATTTTGGTTTCTGTCCATTCGTTCGTTTAGTTTTGTTTTAGAGGGCTTTTTTTTTTTTAATATTGTTTCTTGATTATCTTTCCGCTTCTTTGATTAAAGAAAGTTGACGCTCCTTTGCTTCGTTTACATCATCTCTTTCAGCCTTGTCCCCTCCCGACTTCTCGACTCCCGATTATAATCCCGTCACAATGGCCGCCGGTAACAAGTACTCGGTCATTCTGCCCACTTATAATGAGCGCAAGAACCTGCCGATTATTACGTGGCTGCTGAACCGGACGTTTAGCGAACAGTAAGTGACCGATCTGCCCTCCGGCCTGTAGCCTTTGCTTCCTACCCAATCTGTCCCCAGTGCTAACCCTTCTACCCTCCCCCTCCGTAGCAACCTCGACTGGGAACTCATCATTGTCGACGACGGCTCTCCCGACGGCACGCAGACCGTCGCCACACAGCTCGTCTCAGCCTACGCCCCGCACGTCCACCTGCACCCGCGCGAGGGCAAGCTCGGCCTGGGCACGGCATACGTGCACGGGCTGCAATTCGTCACGGGCAACTTTGTCATCATCATGGACGCCGACTTCTCGCACCACCCCAAGTTCATCCCGCGCATGGTGGCGCTGCAGGCCACACACGACTACGACATTGTCACGGGCACGCGCTACGCCGGCGACGGCGGCGTCTTTGGCTGGGATCTGAAGCGCAAGTTTGTCAGCCGCGGCGCCAACTTGTTTGCCGACACGGTGCTGTCGCCCGGCGTCAGCGACTTGACCGGCTCGTTCCGCCTGTACAAGAAGTCGGTGCTGCAAAAGGTCATTGAGAGCACCGAGTCCAAGGGATACACGTTTCAGATGGAGATGATGGTGCGGGCCAAGGCCATGGGCTGCACGGTGGCCGAGGTGCCCATTAGCTTTGTGGATCGCGTGTATGGCGAGTCGAAGCTGGGCGGCGACGAGATAGTCGAGTATGCCAAGGGCGTGTTTTCGCTGTTTGTCAAGGTTTAGGTGTAGCGTAGTAATCTTTTCTTCTGTCTACCTACTCTGATTTTCTCCGTCTACTCTGATTTTCTCCGTCTACTCTGATTTTCTCCGTCTACTCTGATTTTCTCTCTGTCTACTCCGACGTCACCCACTCTCTGCACGTGATCATCCTAACCCTAACCCGTCATACAGCACAGCTGCATTTGAGTCAAGCAAGCAGCTAAGCTTTATTGCTATCCTATCAAGCTGTCTCTGTATACAACCACAAAACCACAAAACCACTACACAACCAATCGCCAACCAAGCAAAGTGCCTTTCCTTTCCCCATAGACGCTTCTTCTTCACTATTCTCCTCCACACATGCATTTCAACAGCGTACGGGGCCGCGGCCGAGGCGGCCGTAACAACAACAATGACAACAGCACCAGCTCCAGATCCGGCCTCAACTCCAGCTCATGGCGTGACGACGTCCGCCTTGGCAGCAGCGGCAGCGGCAGCGGCAGCGGCATGTCTGCTCCGGCCAGCTCCGGCCCCGCCCAGCGCTTCAGCCGCGACCACGACCGCGAGACCTCTCCGGCATCAGCATCGCCGCGGCGGAATCCCAGCACGCGGAGCTCGGCGTCCGGGTCCGGATACGGGTCCGGCGCTGGCGCTGGCGCTGGAGCTGTAGCTGTAGCTGTAGCTGTAGCTGCAGCTGGTGGTAGTACACGGCCTGGGCCGCCGCTGAATTTTTCGCGCGCGAGTGAATCGAATCTCGGCGGGAGCGGTCGGGTGGCGTCGAATTCGTGGGGGCGGCTGAAGCCGGTTATGTTGGACCCGTTGGAGGAGCTGGGGCTTCCGTCCAAGGGCGATACACGGTACTTTTCTTTTTTTTTCTTTTTTTTCCACTGCCAGTACTAACTAGTATTTACAAACAAGATTGGATTTGCTGACCTTTTTACAGACTGCTGGATCTGAAAACACAGGAACGCTACTACACCAAGATTGTCGAACGATACATGGCCTTTTGCTCCGACGCCGGCCAGCGCGACGAACTCCTCCGCCGCTTTGCCGCCCTCGACCTCGGCACCTCTTCTACCGACCCCGATCCAGACCCCGCCATCCCAGCCGCTCCACTAGTCCCAACGCCTGCGCTCGCTGCTGACACCATCGCATCGCCAGCCAACAACAAGGACCTGTCGCTGATTGTGTCAGCGCTGCGCAAGCTGCGCGAGGGCATCGTGGCCGCCAAGCGCGCCGACAACTTTGCCGTACAGGCATACCTGTTCTGCATCCGGCTGTGCGTGCTCGTGCAGCACCCCGAGGGCTACCACCCGGCCGCGCTGCACCTGCTACGCCGCATCCACCCGCTGGCCAGCCTGACACGACTGGAGCTCGCCGAGGTGGCAGGCTACCTGGTGCTGGACGCAGCATGTCGGCGCGGCCAACTCGCCGAGGCATATGCGCTACGGCGCCAGTATGCGCTCACCGACGCCAAGGTCGATGCGGTGCTGCAGGCGCTTGCGCAGGACAACTACGTGCTCTTCCGGCGCGTCAAGGGCGCGGTCGACGGCCATCGCGCGCGCATCATGGACTTTGCCGAGCGGGATGTGCGCGGCCATGCGCTCAAGTGCTTGGGCAGAGCGTATTTTTCGGTGCCGCGGGAGTTTGTCGAGGGCGTGTGCGGCCTGGGCTGGGAGCGGCTGGCGGAGGAAGGCGTAGGGTGGGCGCTGGAGGGGGAGGTGGTGGTAATTCGCAAGGTCAAGGGCCGGTAGACTTTGTTTCTCTCCCCCCCGGGGTGGCGTTGTGGCGTTTAGAGCTGTGCTGTGCTGTGGCGTTGGCGTTGGGTTGAATAGCACTCTAAAAAGCGGGGTTAATGGCTGACATACCTTTCCCATTCGTTTCCTTGTCCTGTCCAGCCGCTGACTAGGGTTAAATAGGCAAACTTTATTTTCTCCACTATTCTTCTTCTTTTTCCCTCCCATTCTTTTCAACTTTGGTAATAAGGCGATCAATTTTTTTTTTCCCTTCTTAATATTTCTTCTTTCCCTTTCAACTTTTTTTTTTCTTCCTCCTCTTTTCCTTGTACCAATCTTTACTTATTTTTTTAAAAAATGGGCGGTGCTAACAGACAAGGTACTTTCTTTTCTTTTTCTTGCTTTGGGGTTTGCGTGGAGGGGGCGGACAGCGAGGGACAAGGCAAGGCAAGGCTGTGTGTGTGATAAGACAAGGCTGATTGACGGCGCCGTGCCCCACTTGTCGCCGACGCTCCGGGCGGTTCTTGTCTTTCTCCTCCTCCACCGCATCTCCCGGGCTGGGCTGGGCTGGGCTGGGCTGGGCTGGGCTAGGCCCCACTCTGGATATGTCGACTAACTTGGTAACAACTACAGGTGGCAAGGCCAAGCCTCTCAAGGCGCCCAAGAAGGGTCCCAAGGACATGGACGAGGATGATCTCGCCCACCTTGAGAGAAAGCGTGCCGGTAAGTTTTTTTTTTTCTCCTTCTTCCTTTTTTTTTCTTTTTTTCTTTTTTTTCTCTTTCTTCCTTTTTTTTTTCTTTTTTTCTCTTTCTTCCTTTTTTTTTCTTTTTTTCTCTTTCTTCCTTTTTTTTCTTTTTTTCTCCTTCTTCCTTTTTTTTTCTTTTTTTTTTTCTCTTTCTTCCTTTTTTTCTTTTTTTTTCTCTATCTTTTTCTGTCTTTTTTCCTCCCTCTTCCTCACCTGTATAGATAGACCAGTGCTAACTCCCACGCAGAGGAAAAGGCCAAGAAGGAGCTCGCCGCCAAGGTTGGTGGCCGTGGCCCGCTGAACACTGGCCAGCAGGGCATCAAGAAGAGCGGCAAGAAATAAATGTTTCACTCTTGTGTCTGTTGCCTTTTGTTTGCTTTCTGTTTTTGATAGAGTCATGAGATATTGAATTATTGCTGGATTTACCATTCTTCACGTGTTTGGAATATGTTCTTGTTGGGGGAGGATGTACGAGAATCATGAGGTGAATTCGGGCGGCACAAAAGGACTACAAAGGACTACAAAGGACTAACAGAAAAGACGAATAAGCTCTAAAAGTTATGATACACAGCTAAAAGTAAACGAAAGAAACAAAATCAAAACGCCACGCTAGAATCCGTAAAACTCGTCAAAAATGAGGGAATACTATAATAGAATGATACTTGCGAGCCGGTGCTGTCAGCCATAAATCACACAAGAGAAAAAGATATGAGCGGACAATGTTCAAAAATGTTCACTGTAAATCATATCCTTGGTCTTGACATTTTGGGTCTCGATACTCCCAGTGGGATACGAGGTACATTTGCCTTGAGCGTCGGCCCCTTTTTGAATTTCCCTTTCATGTCTCTCTCACAATATGGCCGCTTTTGTTGGGGCTTTTTGGGACTTGGCCTTGGACGACGAGGTTGCTGCAGTTGCCTCAGCGGTGATCTCGGCTCCTCTAGGGACCATGCTGAGCCCGATGAGTAACAGGGCGGCCATGGCGACTTTAAAACTCGGACCGGAGGCCACGAAGCGCAAACCGACGGCTTCTTTTTCGCCTGTGGCGCACACTCCAGCACCGGCAAAAGTCCAACATACGGCCGGATAGAGCCAGACTCGGATGTCGAGAGAGAATCAGCCCTTGATGAACGACTCAAGCAGGAACCCACGGATGACGAACAGCTTGAGCATGAATTCGCCGATGACGAGCGAGACCCCGACCCCATAGAGGCCAAGGGAGAAAAGCAGGCTACCGGATTGGAACACGTATCGGGCTGAGACTCAAAAGGCGCACAAGACTCTGTTTCCAACACTTCCAACGCGGGACTGGGCCATCTATTTGCCACTGCCACAGTGCTTCCTGTGTCCTCCGAGAACACCGGCTCCTTTATGGCCGCGGTCGGGTCACACGGCGGGGAAAACTCCCCATTGCATGAATCAGTCCCGGAAGCGAGAGACTGAATAAACTCGGCCGCGGCCTTATCAAAAGGAAACGATGGGGTCTGTGTATCCCATCTAGGGGGTGGAGAGAACTCGGGCGTGGGCACGCGGTGGTAGATGATGGATTTAGCGTTGGGCGTAGCATCAGGCTTGGTTCCAGACTTGGTTTCAGGCTTGGGCTCGGTTTCCATCTCAATCTCGGGCGCTTGTAGAACGGCGCCAGAGACACCCGGGGCGTTGTGGTCGATGTGGTAGATAGGATTGTCGAATTCACCGTTGCTGTCAAAGCCCAAGGCTAGATGCTGGGGATTTTGATCGCAAATCGTGCCAGCTGAATCAAAAGGCATAGTGTCATATATCACTTTGGAATCCACTGTCCGTGGAGTAGCATCGGTGAACAAAGGGTGAAAGGCAGAAAAGGGAATAGAAGGGGTATAAAGATAATATGGCACAGGGGGAGGAGGAGGAGCGATTAGGTTCACAACCATACGTCTGAGATCATCGATGCCAATACGGAGAGCCGGATCGGGCTGGAAGATGAATTCAAGGAGGTTGTTTACCTGGGGTGATATAGGCAACATTTTGGAAAGAAAGCCGGGCTTCTTTAGATAGGTTGCATATCTGGAATCATGAATGGAAGCGCGCTCCCAAGGGTTGCGTCCACACATCAAGTTGATCAGGACGACGCCGAGACTCCACACGTCGTTGGCTCCGCATGAGTAGAATTGGGCCGGGCCAGGGTTAAGGCATTCTTTGTTGTTAGCATAAGATGGAAGGAAAAAAGGAAAAGGAAAAGGAAAAAAAAAAAAGGAAAAGGAAAAAGGAAAAAAAAAAAAAGAAAAAAAAAAAAAAGAAAAAAAAAAAAAAAAACTCACCAGGACTTGTGTAATGCCTAGACCCAAAGCCAAACTCCGTGCTCAAGACATCTCGAGTTGATAGGCCAAAATCGGTAATCTTAACCACAGCTCCACCCTGCGACACCATAATGTTTTCCGGCTTGATGTCGCGGTGGAAAACACCCCTGCTGTGGCAAAACTGGACAGCATCAACCAGCTGGAGAAACACACACAAGGCAAGATGCGAGTTGTCGGCATAGAGTTGGCGTTTTATAATGGCGGAAAACAGGTCGCCCTCGTCGCAATACTCCATGACCAAATACACGCAATGTGGCGAATCAATAGCATCATACACAGTGAGAATGTTGCCGTGCGATGCAACGCAAGAGTGAAGATTTACCTCATTCTCCAGCAAGCGGGCTGCCGACTCATCAAGCGGCTTACCGGCAGATGTAAGCTTGTTCAGAATCTTTACGGCAAATCTGCGACGCGTGACCATCGACTGTGCCCTATACACAAAGCCGTAGCCGCCATGGCCGAGAACGTTTTCGAGAAACAGCTTTTCGCCGAGGCCCTGGAAGTAAATGCAAGTGCCCACATGCTCATTGGGCGAGAGGGGTTTGAGAAACCAATTGTCGGGCGGCGGTTTGTACACGTAGTGGTACGTGGGTGGGTTCACGATACCGGCCGTCTCGTTGCGAATCGGATGGCGAATCGGGTGGGCGAAAGACTCGGAGCGCGGGGCGGGCGCGACGTTGCTGAGATGGCGACGTGCATCTTCGTGCATGGTTTTGTTGTGTTTTGTTTTGTTTTGTTTTGTTTTGTTTTGTTTTGTTGTATTGGCGGCTGCTGTCGGTTGTCGACTGGTGGGGGGGGGCGCAGTTGATAAGGTCAGTATAGGCGGTCAAGGTATAGGCGGTAGGTAATAGGCGGTAGTGTGCGCTAAAAGATGCAGTAAAAATGATAATGGAAGAGCGAAAATAAGAAAACAAGGTGCTTCGAGGTCCGAAATGCACAAAACACAAAGTTCTACGAAATACTTGTACAGGTAAATAAATAAACAAAGATGCAAGAGGCACAAGGACGTCTTTATAGTGCGCACAGAAATAGACAAAGAAATAAAAATACTAGAGAAATACAAGAGAAACAGAAATAGAAATACAAGAGAAATACTAGAAAGAGTACGTGTTTGTCTTGTCATAAATGCCGAATTTGATCAATGCGCAAAGCAGCAAAGATGGAAAGAGGGAAAATCCTAAACATCAATTGGTGATTGGCTAAAGGTATCGTCATTTAGGATTTCACATTTCAGAGGTTCCCAGATTGGGTTACTACATAGTACTACTTACTACTGTTTTGGTTCGGTTGAGTGGATACTGCGTGCAAGCAGCCACTGGTGCTTACTATTGTCTCTGTTTTTTTTTTTTTTTTTTTTTTTTTTTTTTTTTTTTTTTTTTTTTTTTTTTTTTTTTTCTTTTTTTTTCTTTTTTTTTTTTTTAAAACGCAGAATAATTAATTGATTGGGTTTACAACGCATAATTAATTGATGGATTTTATAAAGCAGAAATATTAATTGATAGAGTTAAAGCAGAATGATTAATTGATAGAGTTTACAAAGCACAAATCCCCCCCCCCCTTTCGTTCGTTCAGAGCTTGTTTCAAAGCTCAAGAAAGCTAAAGAAAGCGGCTACCACTCCTAGAGCTGCAGGGTAACACGCGCATAAGCTTCAGCTGAGCTGATTTCCTTTTTTTTTCTTCTTCTTTTTCGGTTCTTCATTGGCTAGTTGCTAACTTTCCATGGCCTTTTTTTTTTTTTTCTGTTCTCCATTGGCTGGTTGCATGGACCTTTTTTTTCTGGTGTAGGTTGCTCGTCCTGGCGGAGTTGACGAATGACAAGTTGCTAAAGTGAAAGAGAGATACGGAGTAGAGGCCTCAGAGGTAAAGCCTTTTTTTGTTCAGTGGTGAAGAGAAAAAGAAGAAAAAAAAGAAAAGAAAAAAAAGAGAAGAGAAAAAGAAGAAAAAAAAGAAAAGAAAAAAAAGAAAAGAAAAAAGAAAAAAAAAGAAAAAAAAAGAGAGAGAAAAAAGAAAAAAAAAGAAAAAAAAAAGGATTACTACTCCGTACTACATAAGTGCATTGGCTTGAGCGAAGAATGCTATAGGCGTTGGGGATTGATGAGCACCAACGAGGAGTTGTGATAGGTTGGATGGATGGCAACGCCTGATATACCCTAACCCTACTAAATTCCTGCATCGGGCTGGAGCTAAAGTGATGAACAAGATTGAAAAGCCACCCTACAAGTAAGTGACTGAGCCGCTGTAGTATAATTAGTCTTGAAATAGGCCACTAGCGCTGCCACAGACATATCTCATTCATAAACTGGTGTTTGCAGTGATAAAGGAGCAAAGTTCTATTGCCGGTAGGCCTCTACATTTCTGCCTAAAGTATGCTTCATCAGTCCAGTACAACCTAGCAATGAACATAAGCCCCATCTTTATAGGGATCTATATAGGGCTGGCAATAGGCATGGATCAATCCCTGTTTCTTTGTGTTACAGAGGATGCTGATCAGGGTTAACCTTCCGCACTACGTGACATTTTCTTTGGCGCAGCGTTTGGCCCGTTTGCGCTCAAAGGGCCAGATCCCGCCCGCATGACACTTGTTGGTATTTGGATGTTGGACCGAAAAGTTTAACTACATTTGCATCGACACTTTATCATTCCCATACGTCTAGACTACATTGCCTTGACATAATAAGCAAAATGCATAGCCTACTATATGTCTACATAATAAATATATGAAAAGTACACAGAAAAAGATATGGAAAGTACATAGAAAAAGATATGGAAAGTACATAGAAAAAGATATGAAAAGTACACAGAAAAAGATATGGAAAGTACCCACGCAGCTTTTCCTTGCCACTGGGACAGATTCAAAGCCGGAAATCTATTAGGGGATAGTTCTTGCCATTTCTATCATCCGGAACACCGCTAATCGCAATAGGCTAGGCAACCCCCCCCCCCCCCCCCCCNCCCCCCGAAGTAGACTTACTGTCCAGCCAGGCCTTGTTGATAAGGCAGCCAAAGCCCACGCCATAGTTTGTTGTGTCCATAATTATCTTTGCACAGGAAATTTTCTTTCTTTGCCATTTACTTGCACGACTTTTGAAAAACTCAGAGTGATATTCACTAAAACTCAGAGTGGTATTCACTAAAACTCAGAGTGACATTCATTCTGATACTACTTACCTCTGTCATTCATACATCTTTGCTGCCAACATGCGCATTTTTACCATTTCTCGGGCACTAGCCCACTCTATTCGCGGACAGGGCCGACGGCCTTTCTCGACACATTATGTAAGTACAGTACTACATAAAATTCGCCTGTCTTGGGATAACAAAGAAAACTGACATGGTATGCTATCAGCCCGCTTTCTCGAAATGGACGAATACTAGTCCTCTCACATCATTGGCATCGACTGCCCATTCAAGCTCCACGGACATTTCAAAGGATGCCACTGTTCCAACCCGGAGAGATTTCAAGTCTCTTGATGATGTGATTGCATATGCTGGATGGGATGAAAGTGTCAAGACATCCCTTATGGCTCACTGTTTAGAGCCTGAAAACATAATAAACACTACCACCAGTTACTGGCGTGTATTTTTGCAAAACCGATCACGAAACTACGACCTCGACGCCGCTACTATGCAAAAACTTGGCACGGACTCAAATTTTCAGCTTGAGCTTTTCCTCAAGCTCCCCAGTAAGACTGTGGCAAGCTTTTTCGAGCCCCCCGACAATGAGTTCATCTGTAAACACCTCCTGCCTGCTCCTGCGCTTCTTTCTCGTCATATTTCTGAGGATGCTTTCAAAGAAAAGGAATTGGCAGTAGAAGGGCTCGGGAGCAACAGTGCACGTCTGCTTGGTCATATCGACGAATGTTACAAAGCATGGTCGACTAGCAGCCTTTATTTGGCACCCTATACCTCTGTTGTGGGGCCTTCTGGAATAGGGAAATCTTTCACTGTCAAGCAGCTAGCCACGGAGCATGGTGTCTATGTGATCTACATCAACTTTGCCAAGGCTATACATCGAGGCTACCCGTCTAGATCTCGGGTGGCCGATATGCATACTTGGATGTCACGCATGAACCGGTTAGAGGCGACCTCTACCTGGACTTTGGCTCTTGAAGCATTTCTGGTTTTTGCTCGCTGTGCACAGGACCATGGGGTAACAGCCAGAAACTTCTGGACTTTGCAAGTTGACAAAAGCCACAAAGGTTTCCAGCAGTCGATGGCTGATACAATCATCAGCCATGTCCAGAGTCTGCGCCAACTCCAACAACAACCCCAACATCAACATCAACATCAACATCAACATCAACAACAACATCAACATCAACATCAACATCAACATCAACATCAACAACAACAGGATAACCTCCATTCGCAAGCTCTTCAACATCTTTCTGAAAAGGCCAGCGAGCTCTTTTCAGCGGAACTCCCTGGTCGCCACAATCAGAAGCCGCTTCAACCCCAGCCTGCCCGAAGATCTGGCTTGCAGTTTGTGTTTGCCTTTGACGAGGCTCGGAATCTTCTTCCGAGTAAGAGCAACTCAAGCCCTCATGTGGCTTTCAAGGCCTTGACGGACGCTCTTCGCTCTCTCAATGGTGAAAGGGGTATATTTGGCTTGACAATGGACACTACGTCTAAAGTTGCCAACTTCTCTCCTCCAAAGTCTGCAGATCCAAGTCTAAAGGATATTAGCCTCGATGACCATGCTAGGGAGTTGTTTCCGCCATTTTACCAGTTTTACTCTCTCGATCTGTTTTCCTCTGCTGTCGACATGGCCAAACCTGACCTTGGCTGGAAAACCTTGTTTTCATATGGGCGTCCCATGTTTGGTGCATTCATCCGCAACGGCGCCAGCCTGGATGAAATTAAGAAATTGGCACAGCAGAAATCGGACCCTGACAGAATATTTGAAGGTGAAGTTAGCGAGGTTCGACACTTGTCACAGATCCTGAATCGGGTGAGCTTCAACATTTACCATCAGCCTTACGCAGTTAAGCTGGTATCTGGCTGGATGCATTTCATGACCCGTATTTCTGGTGACCGAGAAAAGGTCGCAATCGGGCAACCCCTTGAGCCTATTTTGGCTTTTGCTGCCAGGTATCATCTTCGTGGCAGCGCACTGAATTGTGCGCTAATCGACTTCAAGGAGAACCTCGGATGGGGCTTGGTCAGTGTTAGAGATACTGGTGAATTCGTTGCTGGCTTTGTGATGCTCCTCGCCGCTGATGCTGCTTCTGATGCAGTGTGGAAGTCCAACAGCCCGATGAATCCTGTCCCAATTCAGGGCTTTTTCGATGTCCTCTTTGGCAGAGGTGCCTGTCAGGAGCTTTTCTCAACGTATAGCGACTCCGAATGGCTCCAGAATGGCATGGTTTTCTTCAATCGGGTTGTGCGTTGCCCGATTGAGCCCCCCTCGGTCAATGACCTGCTGCACCTGTACTCCAGGGCAGCAGCAGCATTTCTACCGCCCAAAGCACCGGGCGCAGACATTGTCATTCCAGTCTGGATTCCGGCATCCGCGACGCGTCCGGCCCATATGGGCATGGTGTTGGTTCAGGTCAAGAACCGAGCTGGAGATAGCCTCGACAACAAGCTGAAGAGAGAGGCGGCGGATGTTATGGAGAAAGCTATTGATTACCTGAAGCTGGATCTGTCCGAGACGCCAGTATTCGGATTGATGCTTTGCATGGGTGGCAATAAGACGACAAAGACGACGACAGGAACAACGACAGGAACAACGACTACAAAGACGAAGAAAGCAAACAAGAAGACGAAATCTGCCGGAATGAAAGCTTTTACGTGGAAGTCAGACAAGGGCACTGTGCCTATCATGCTGGCGGTAGGCTTTGACTCAAATCTATACCCATGCCTGTCAGAGTCCGGAAAAGCTACTGGTGACACTCCGCCGCTGTGTGATATTTTTCGCGAGATTCTTGACATGGGAAATGGTGGTGATGTACTAAACACCGAGTTTGGCCGGTACATGGTTGATTTTCAGAAAAAGGGGCAAATGATAAAACGTCGCAATACAAGTCATAGTTATATAAATAGTCCATATGCTGAAAACAAATAATTACAACACCAAAAGATACCAAAACGCCCCTACATGTGTGCCTTGAAAAACCCATGTCGCAGCGCCTCGGCCGGCTTCATGCGCCGATCTGGATTCAGCGCCAGACAATGTTCCAGCAAATCGACAAACTGGCCCAGCGCCACGGCCTCGGCGTCATCGTGCGCCTCCTTGAGCAGCCGCTGGCGCAGATCGCGCGTCGGCTTTATCACCGGACACACCTTGACGGTGGCTGTGCCGAGCACACCGTCCGTCTCAATGCTGATAAAGTTTCCCTTTTCGTCAAAGTGCGCGCCGGCGAGTTGACCACGGCGGAACATTTTGGGCGTGATGCGGCCGCGGATTTCCTGCATGGCCTTGAGCATCTGGTTGTTGCTGTCGCCGGTGAAGAGGATCTTGCCCGTGTACAGCTCGTACAGCGTGCAGCCAATGGACCACATGTCGACGGCGTAGTCGTATGGGATGCCGAGGATGATTTCGGGTGCGCGGTAGAACCGGCTGACGAGGTACGGTGCGATTTCGTCGTGGGCCGTGGCGGCGTCGGAGCGGTCAATGGCGGTTCCAAGATCGCATATTTTGAGCACCTTGCGGTTTTCGTTGACCTATTGTGTGTTAGTTGTTTTCAGGACAAGGGTTTATAAAGGATAAAGAAGAGAAGAAAGAAAGAAGAAGGAAAAAAAAAAAAAAAAAAAGAACTCACCAAAATATTGTCAGGCTTCAAGTCGGCGTGAATAATGCTACAGCTTTCCATATGCGCCAGCGCCACAAACATCTGATACGCATACGCGCGTACCGCCGTCAAATTGATGCCCACGTTGTTGCCAAACTTTTTGAGCACCTCGCGAAGATTCAGACTCAGGTTCTCAAACACCATGCACAAGTGGCCCTTGTGCTCAAACGACCGGTCAAACCGGATAATGTGCTTACGGTTGTGCGGGTCGGCCGCGTTGAGTTTCTGCAGAATCGTGACTTCCGTGAGTCCGCCCTTGCGTAGCGCGTCGTTGTTGCGGATGATTTTGACGGCCACGAGGTCCTTGGTAGTCAGGTCGACGGCGCGCGCCACCCCAGAAAACATTCCCTTTCCGAGCGTGGACTGCAATTGGTAGCGGCCGGCAAGAACATCGCTAATGCGGATCTTGTAGTAGCCGTCCTTGTCTACTTCCTCCAGCAGACCACCAGTCGCATCGGCCCCGTCCGACTTGTTAACAGCGCGCTCAACATCAAAGTCCTCGGCAAACATGTCGTCGTCGTCGCCGTCGTCGCCCCCGTCGTTGTCTTCTGGGGCGGCTGTCGTCGGGGCTTCTTCCTGTTGGTGATGGCGCATCTCGTCGCGCAGGTCGTCCTTTTGCTTGTCGACCATGGGATCGTAGTCTGCTGCTGACGGGCCGTCTTCTTCTTCTTCTTCTTCTTCGCCATAGGTACTCGTCACATTCTTTTTCATCATGTCGTTGTCTCCGTCTCCGTCAAAGGTTGGCGTGGCAGGCGATTCAGCATCAGCTGTTGCGGGCGAGTCGACGACAAGAGACGACAAAACAGGAGCCGAGGTCGGGCCTACGGCAGACACAGAAACAGAAACACAAACAGGCTCAGGAGTCGAAGATTCGGTTGACGGCGCTGATATCGACAAGGCGGCAGCGCTAGTCTTGGCCAAGAGTTCGGCACGGCGCCGCTTCCGGCGCTCAATCTCGGCTTCTTCGTCAATGACCACGGGCTCCGGAATAGTGTCTTGTGGCGGCTCGTCCGTCGTCATGACGACATCGTTGTTGATGGAAAAGGCAACCTGTTTGTCCCTGCGGGACGAGTCAAGCGGGAGCGAGAGCGAGGGGGTAGCGGCTGAAGAGTGTGGGGCATCGGGCTTACGGGTGCCGTTTACAGGGCCGTTGTTGCCGGTGCGGTTGTCGCGGCGGCGGTCAGGGGCAGAGGGCGATCGGCTGCGGTTTCGCGGGCGCTTGTCGGGGTATCCAAAGCGGTCCCGACCATGGTCGCGCTCACGGCCGCTATTGCGCGACAAACGGTCTCTAGAGTCTCGATGGTCGCGAAGGCCACCATTACCGTTGCCGTTTCGATGGTCTGAGTCGTCATCGTAGGTGCGCAATCGACGGGGGTCTTTGGAGCGGGGGTCGTCGTGACGGCGGTCGCTGTAGGAAAGGCCACTTCGGGGAGTCGAGCGGGGATGTTTGCGATCGCGATCGCGGCTCCGGTCCCGACTCCGGTCCCAGTCGCGGTCGCGGCCCGAGTAGCTTCTTTCCCAGTCGTCAGCGGAATGGTCGCGTCCCCGCTTCGACACGCCGCTTCTCGAGTTTCTGTATTGGCGGTCAACACTAGTTCCAGAATAGGCAGCATCAGACACTGCCGAATGAGAAGTTGAAGTTGCCTTCAAGTTGTGTTTGAAGCCGTTGGCGTTGGCCGGCTTTGGCGATGACGGCGACGCGGCAATTTCGCCCTCGTCCGAGCTAAAACTAGACATTTGGCTGATTAGAGGTGAGATGGAAATAAGGAAAAAAGATCGATTGTGGATGCAAGGTAAACAAAAGGTCGATTGTGGATGAAAAGTAGTCAAAGGACGTGGTGGGAGGGATGAAGAGAAAGATGGAAGAAAATGAAACAAGATAGAATCGAAGACGGCCAAAAAGAATAAGCATGGATAACAGCTGCAGCCGGGGTTTAGCCGACAAAGTCACGTGACTAAGGGTCTACAGGTCACTTGCTCTTTTGGGCATGTGGGTTTATACTGGTATGCACTAACTTGAGCCACTAAGCTTTGCACTAACTTGAGCCACTCACTTAAGTATGCAAACAACTAATTCAACTTAAACCGACAGCCTCCAAGAATCTTGTGCGCGATTCCGGCGTCCTGCCTTTTTTTGCATTGATTGCTTTAACCTAACTAACTAACAATCGTTTCTCATGATACTCAAACCGACTAGCTAACAAACAAACACTTCTATTATATAGTCCTAATCTTCTATGATGCAACCATGTATCCTTTAAGCAGAGCAGACAACAATCGTCGTCGTCACCGACGCAGCAGCAACAGAGTCGGTCTGGGTGGCAGCCGAGCTAGCAGTCGCCGTAGCGGCCGAGCCAGAGCCCGACGAGCCCAGCAGAATGCTGTTGAACACATCGGCAGCAGTCTGGTCCTGAGTGGCAGCAACGGCCGACGACGAAGCCTGCGCACACGTCGCCACAACAGCAGTGGAAGCCTTGCACGAGTCGTTCAGGCGCTGGCAGATGAAGCCGGCAATGATGCCAATCTTGAGCGCCGAGCCGTGACCAAAGTCGCTCAGGTTGGCAGGCTCAAACGAGTTCTCGGTGCGGCCGTCAAAGATGCCAAACGAGATCGAAGGGTTGGAGCAGCTACCAAAAGTAGAAGTAGCGCGCTCGACAACAGAGACAGGCTTCAGCGCACGACGAGTCGACCGGCGCGTGATGAGGGCGCGGCACGCAGCGTTCTGGTCTTCGCACTGCGAGGTACCGCCCGAAAGAGTGCCAGAGTTGGCAGCGCGAGCGCAGGCGTTGTGCTGGATGTCACACGAGCGACCGAGAGCAGCAGAGGCGCCGGTAAAGGTGTTGCCGTTGACCGAGAACGGGCGGTCGCCAGCGCTGGACACCACGGGGGGAGGGGTGCCGCCCAGAGTACCGGTGAACGACTGGATGTTGGTGCCGGTCGAGTCAGAGCTGGCGGTGGCGGTGGCGGCGGCAGCAGTAGTAGTAGTAGAGGCAGCAGCCTCTTCATCGTCAGAAGAGTCGTCCGAAGAAGAGCAGTCGGTAGATGAGGCAGAAGAGGAGCTAATCGTGGTGGTCGCGGGCAGAGCAGCAGCGGCACCAGCGGCCACAGTAGTGGTCACGACGCTGCACGTGGCAGGCAGAGAGGCCGAGTTGTCAGTGGCATTGCTGCTGTCAGCAGTAGCAGTAGCGGTAGCGGTAGCGGTAGCACTAACAACAGCGGCAGCATTGCCAGTGTTGACACCACCACCGGCAACCGACAGGCCAGCAAAGGCAACATCGGTAGCGCTAATGACACCGGTACCAGTAAAGGTAGGAGTGACACCCGACACAGCCGACGAGACCTCTTCGGGAGTGGCATCCAGAACCAGAAGACGCTGCGAAAAGATACAGCCAGGATCGTCGTTCTCCGTGTCGCACGTGTTGCCCTTTCCAGTCGAGTCAGAAGTGCTGCCGGGGGCAAAAGTGCCCGACTCCAGAGCAAGCAGAGGGTCGACGCCAATCAGCGCCAGCTGCTTGGCCAGAGCAAGCGTGATGGCCTTGTTGGTAGCAGCAGCGCCGGCCGACGCGGGGTCCTGGTGAGAGCTAATAGCGGCAATCTCAGGGTTTTTGGCCTTGTCAGTGCAGGCAGCGCTCTTAACGCCGACACCACCAGTGTTACGCTCAATGGCCTGGTACATGAGAGCACCAGCCATGCCGCGAACGTCACCAGCAGCCTTGGCGTTGGTGAAGGCCTGGTCGGCTGTCAGCTGCTTCAGGCAGTCCAGGTTGACGGTGCTAGTGACACCCTTGACGGCAGCCGCGTTACCCAGCAGACCAAAGACGGGGTCCTGGATGCCCAGAGGGTTGTTGATGGCCAGCGAAGTGCGCACGATATCCAGGAAGATGTTGTGCGAGTGCTCCTGGGGAACCTCACGGCCGATGATGGCGCGGCGGTCAAAGGGGAAGGGGGTGGCAGCGGCGGAAGCTGAGCCGAAAAGGGCCAGAAGGGAGGTGGCAGTAGTAGTCTTCATGGTGAATAGAGTAAAGTAGTAGAGAAAAAGAGAAGAGCTAAAAGGAATAAGAGGGAGAAAATGAATAAGAGGGTAAAGAAATACACCAAACGTCCTTTTCCAAAGGAAAAAAAAAAATAAAAAGGTTTAAAAAAGAAAGAGACGGCTAGCGTCTAAGTAAAAAAAAAAATAATAAAAGATTGTATTAAAAAAAGGGTGCACAAAGAATGGAAAGAGATCACAGATCCCGTAAAAAGTTGGAAAAGGGACGGATGGGTCCTAAAAGGAGAAAGGAGGAGTGAAGAGAAACTGAAAAGAAGCTGATGAAGAGAAGAGGAAAACAGAAAGAAGAAGAACGGGCGGGGAAAGTAGCAGTTTTATATTGTGTCAACAGAGAGCAAGAGGGAGACCGAGGGCAAGAGACCGAGGGGTAGAGCGAGAAGCCGAGAGACCGAGAGGCCATCGCTCTAGCCTAGTCCCACAGCACATCAGGAACTAAGCATAAACAGCTAATAGACGAGAGTCCAGAACAAAAGACTTCCAGAGCAGCGTCTCATTTTACTGCGTGCAGGGACCAGACATCAGACGAGGCTTTGCGGTCCCTCCAATCATACTGGCTGCTCTAGGCCAGACGATGCCGATACGTCGTTTCAACTATAGCTACCGACTGTCGACAAAACCACGCATTTTGGGCTTCAGGGTCTCGCCTAGTGGAGAAGGCGTCGGTGTGCACAGACAGTCGCCTGGAAAGAGCGTTTATTGCCTGGGGTCCAAGTCAGAGGCAAGGGTCCAAATGTTGTTGCATCGTGAATGGGACTGGAACTGGAACTGGAACTGGAACTGCGACTGTAGGAACTATACCAGGAAGACGAGAAAGAAAAAGGGTGTGATTTCCAGGAGGGAAGATGCACGCGAGCGAGGGTTCACTGTAACCTCTGGGCAACCGATAATCAGCAATGATCACGGAAATGGTACAAAAGAGACAGGCAGGACCAGATGAAGACAGCTTGTTGGGCAAATGGGGATCTGAATAAGTCGCCTACTACTCACCTGTCCAACTCATCTATTCACTCATGATGTTCTTGCTGCCTCAAGGCTGCCTCCATGAACTGCAAGCCTGAGCCACAAGGAAAACACAGAAACTGAGAGACAAAGGAAGCATAGAAACTGGTAGGCAAATCATGTTGTTGACTTCACAGCCCACCATTATCGTTGTTTGAAGCTTGTTTTGACCAAATATTCTCCGATCATCTGTGGGCTATTAGACTAGACTTGGACCGGGGTTGACTGGGCGTCAACTTGTTTGCGTAAGCCGACTGTGAGGTTTCTTTTTTTTTTCTTTTGTTTTCTTTTTTTCTTTTTTTTTTCTTTTTTTTTTCTTTTTTTTTCTTTTTTTTTCTTTTTTTTCTTTTTTTTTCTTTTTTTTTCTTTTTTTTTCTTTTTTT
>LKBB01000298.1:0-26664 GCA_001513885.1 Thielaviopsis musarum
CCTCCCTCCGCCCCCCTCCCGCCCCTTTCACACACCTGGCACCCCGCCCTCATCCCGCTCTCCGCCCTCCAGCCCGTGCGCGCTCTCCGCCCATACATTTTTGAATGCACGCTCTCAGGCACGCGTGTCGTCGCCAAAATCGCCCCTCACGACGGCCAACTAGGCGCGCTCGCCCACGAAGCCGCCGTGTACCAAGCCATTGAGTCTGTGCGGCCGCCGCGCCCGCTCTGTCCGCCACTGGGCAGCGACGCAGCGATGCGCGCGCGCGCCGACGCCGTGCTTGGTTTGGCGGCGGCGATTGCGCCGCACTTCCTGGGCCATGCGGTGGATGAGCACGGGCGCGTGGTTGGCTTTGTGTTGGAGTTTGTCCAAGGCAGACATGCGCGTGTAGGCGATGAGGAGGCGTGTGCGTGTGCACTGGGCAGACTGCATCTGCTGGGTGTGTGGCATGGTGATGTCCAGAGGGAGAATTTTATTGTCCGGCCTGATGGCGGCGCCGTGGTGCTGGACTTTGAGTATAGTAGGCCGGGGACTGCGGCGGTGGAGCTGCAGAGAGAGATGGCGGAGGTGGCGGGCTGTTTGGCCAAGAAGCCGCGCAGACGGAGCTGAGCAGATCCAGAATCTAAGGTCTAGGGTTTAAGATCCAAGGTCTAAAACCCAAGACGTGTATCAAGGTAGGAAAGCCGGCTGGCCGGATCTGTCGTATGTGTGTGTGTTTTTTTTTTACATTTTTTTTTATACTTTTCCGCACCTTTGCGGCCAGTCGTTTTACTTGTTAATTTCCATTGCATATTCATCTCTTCATATCCGATAGCCAATAAATTATTCCGTACACACAACAATATGGATAACAAGCCGTTCCCAAAGTGACCCGTCGATGCAGCCCCCGTCTATAAACAGAACAGCTCCATACTACATACTACTTACTTAAGTACTTACTTACTTACTTAAAGCCCTTCTATAACCCTCTATAAATGGAGCTTTTTTCAGGCCCCAAAACCCCTGCAACAACCCTGCCAAATTAGCCGCCGTCACCCCAGCTCGCTGCTGCGTTGTGATTCGCTGCATTGGCGCTCCACGCCCAACAATCCCTGCCAGCTGGCGCCGAGTGTCGTGTCCGACGAGCCAATCAGACAACACCACAGCGGCCACACTTTGGTTAACCCGGACGTTGTATTTGGCTTGACGGAACAAGTAAAGCAATAAGGCGAATAGACTTGTTTGCTATGCAGGTTCTTCAAGCCCTGGGAACCTGAATCGTGGAAGAAATGTCACCCTGACAGTGAAGAATGAGATGTGAATGTAAATTCATGCTTATGTGAGCAGTCATATACTAAGAAGCGGCCGCGCTAAAATGACAGGACGGCGACAGCGTTGTACAGGGCGCTTAGCCGTCATGAACTTATTTTTTGTAAAGCTTTCATTCAGTATGAGGCTTCTGTATATATGAGGGACATTACCTCTGTGAGCTTGGTTTTTTTTTTAACTTGGCAGATCACTTCTATTTCTTCTCTTCTCTTCTCTCTTCTCAGTCGCTGCTGGTCCAAAGACTGTTTTTCAATTTTCTTTTTTTTCTTTTTTTTTTTAATCTCTCCAATTCATCTTCACTCTATCCTTCTCATCCGACTCTTTAACAACCCTTAAACATGTCCGCCAAACTAGAAACCCCCCACTCCGACTTTGAGACGTCCTCTCACGGGACTCTGACGCCGCCGCCGCCGCTGCCACGCTCGGGCTTCGCTGCTGCGCTCTCGAATGCCCGCTCGGGTCTAAATGTTCTCTCGCTGGCCGCAGCCGTCACCGTGCTGGGACTTGCGGCGCGCAATATCTGCGTGTACAACGAGACCCACCTGGCTGACGAGTTCCTCCTCCCGCTGTGGCCACAGGACCTGCACATGGCGTCGACGGTGGCGCTGGTCGTCGTGGCGGCGCTAGTTGTTGTCTTTAGTGGCATGGGCGTGGCCATTGGCCGGACGCAGAATGTACGTTTTGTCTTCTACTCAAATATTCTCTTCTATTCATACAGTACTGCTCATAGAGTGTTTCTTTTCATACCCCCGGAGCATCCGCTAACACAGTCCCAGCCCGGCTCCCTGCGCTTCACCGCCCTCTTGCTCGCCCTCCCTATAGCCTCTTTTATCGCTACCGTCGTCGCCGTTATCGTGCACTTTACCGCCAACGGCTCCACGTCCAGTCACACGTTTGAGACGTGGACGTGCCAGTGGAAAGACGTCAGCATGACCACGACGCCGCACTTTGGCTCGCTGTGCCACCAGGCCAAGGCGAGCATCAGACTCACTGTGGTGCTGGTGCCGCTGCAAGTGTTAATTATGGGGTCGGTGGTGGCGACGTTTGTGGCGGAGAAGGCGGCGCGGTGGATGGAGAAGAAGTAGTTGGGAGAAGGGAGTATGGAGATTGTGGATTGACCGGTAATGGTTGTAGTTGCTTACTTACTGGATACTTACTGGATACTTACTGGGCTGTTTACTGACTGTTTAATATACGGCGTTTGGCGTCTTGATCTTTTAACCACCTGCTGCTCACCGCCTTAGTGACTTCCCTCTAAATAAGTGAAGACTTTTCCTCCTGCCTTTTACCAATGCTCTCTGTTTTCACTACACTCACATCACTACCCACATCACTACCCACATCACTATTCTCACTATGATTCAAGCACTCCGTTTCATCCCGCCATGTTTGTCCCGACTTATGATACATTTCGCCGACCAGCCGGGTCTCTGTCTCTAACTTTCTCTGTTTCTATTACTATTACTCAAATTGTCTTGCTCCCAACTTCTTCTTTCCCTCATCCTTCCCCTTCTCCTCCTCTGCAAACCAGCAATGCATCGCCCTGCCCCCTCCGAAGCGGCCTCTGTGCCCTCCGGTCCGCGCACTCTTCAATCCCTCCAAGACTCGCCCACCGAACGGCCCCTCTTTCCTGCCCCCGCCCCCGGCCCCACCCACCGCTCCACCAACCCCTCTCCCACGCGCCGCCCACCGCCGCGCTCTACTGCCGAAACCTACGCTTCTTTTGCCACGCCGTACGCCGTTGAGTCCGCCGTCCCCAACCCGGACACATACCCGCCGCCTCTGCCCTCGCCTGCGTCCACGCGCCCCCGCATGCCGAATATCCCCGCACGCCACGGCTCGCAGATGGCTACAGCCTTGGCCAACGTCGACGGCATCCCCGAGGTGCGCGCCTACTCGGGCTACCTCGCCCGGCAGGGTGTTTTGTCTGTGCAGGACCCCGGCCCCGAGGCGGTCGAGTCATTGTCGTTTGGCAACAGTGCCAAGGGTACGAGTTATATGGATATTGACGATGCGTACCACCGTGGTGCGGCGGATCCATTCACAAGCGAGGAAACACTACGGCAGCAGTCGGTGGTCCACATTGACGTGCAGACCAACGTGGTGGTACGTCTCTATTAAACCCTAACGTGAACACGAGATGCTCGTCTTCTATCGAGTGTAACCTACAGAAAGATGCTAACAACACAGCTCGACACTGAGCTCAACGTCATGGAAGACCTCATCTACAACCTCGCCAAAATCTACAGCCGCCCCGCCAACAAATTCGCCCTGCACCTGAACCACAGCCAATGCATGCTATACGCCGGCACCCTCGACGCTACCTACACGGCCACCGTTTCCGCGCTGCCGCAGGAAGTCTCCGAGACGTGCAACCGCCGCAATATTTCGCTGATCCAGCACATTCTGCGCCAGGCCCTGCGCGTGCCGCCGTCGCGCGGCATCGTGCGCTTCGTCGCCCTGCCCGAGGGGTGTCTCGGCTACGACGGGACTACCCTGCAGACTGAGATTGACGACCTGGTGCGTAGGGTGCACGGCAATGTGAATATGCGTGGGGCCGCGAGCACCGATACGTCGCCGGTCAAGGGCGGATTAGCGCGTAAGCCGACTCGGCGGCTGGCCGGGATGGCGGTATGTTGCCCTCTTGCTATTCTGGGCGATGTAACATCTAAAGTTGCTAACAAACCAGTCCATGGCAAACTTGCCCAATATGCCGCACTTGCCCTACATGCCCGAGACCATCATGGAAGACGACATGCCGGCTCGCCGCAAGCAGTCTGAATTCGACTTGGAGACGTCGAGCAGCTCTGGCTCCGGCAGTGCCCGGCCGAGCACCAGTGCCGCGTGCTACGAGAAAGGCGTCAAGCCCAAGAAGAGTCTCGTGTCGTTTGTGTTCCAGAAGCAATGGGTCAAGACCAACAACAAGTCGTAGCATTGCCCCCTCATTTTACCCACATTGATATTCACAAACATGGCCAGCTTGGTGTAATGGCAGATGTAAAACAGGATATAGATTAAAGAAACTAATAAAGCCCTGGGCTGTAAACATGAAAACGAAAAGAAAAAGAATCCGTATTTTTAAAAGGCGCACCATCATAATAAACTTCCTACCGCCACGCTCCGCCATGTGATGATCCAGCTCTGGCATAAACCGGACTCTCCGGCATCACGTGCGGCCGTGGTCCATAATCGCCTACCATTCTCTTATCCTCAGGCGTCAACGGCGACACACTATTCGCCGTGACTGTGGCCGACCCATCCGTCAGCGCCGGACTCGTACTCGCCAGGTGTCCCGCAGCCGCCGCCTCCGACGCGTAGTTATTCATCTCGGCCGTGGGCAGCTCGATCGGCGGCGGCAGCTGCTGCTGCTGCATGTGTATGTGGCTAGGCGGCGCGACGGGGCTGAGCGGGAATCCGCCATAATGGCTGTGCATATGCATGCTGCCCATGGTGCTTCCGGGACTCATGGGCCCTGCGGGTGGGCCCGTCTGGATCAAAGCCGGCGGCTTCTCGCGCTGTTGAATGTAGCGGCGGCGAACCAAGAAGAAGGCGATGGCGCCAAGCAAGAGCACGCCGGCGATGGCGCCCACGACGATGCCAGCAATGGCGCCGCCCGAGAGGCCGCTAGAGTGCGCGTTGGCTGTGCTTGTGGTGCTTGTGGGAGTTCGCGTGGGCGAAGCAGCGGTACGCGTCATGTAGACGGCTAGATCGGAATTATCAAAGCCGCCACTAGGTGTGTGCAGCGTGGCAGCGCCAAGACCAGATCCGCCAACGATGTCGGCGATGACAGTGGGCACCTCGTACTTGGTCTTGGTCGGGATGTACTGCAGCCAAAAGGCATTGTCGGTGTTTTGCGCTCCCGTGTCCATGTTGTGGTTGCCCCAGACATTGCTGGCGTCGCAGTCAGGAGTCGTGGGACGACTGCCGCCAATCACGAGCATCTGGGCGTTGTTGGTGACCATGTTGCACGTGGCCTGGTTTTTGTAGTAAGTGCCGTTGCCAATAACCCTGATCCAACGAAAAGATGGAACACTGAGAACGTAAATATCGTCATAGCCGGGACCATCGTGAATGCTGGCGCCGCCGTAGAGATAGCTGTGGGTGTTAGCTACTGATTGCAAGGCATAGTCACTGGATGCAGAGAGTCTAGCAAACTTACATGTTGTATGAAGACCTGTCCTCGGCCCAGGCGGCTCCGGCACAGAATAGACGACGGTCCTCAGGCACGTCTCCAGTGGCCGTTTGGGTGTACCAGTGCGAATTAGCGATATCATACAGCAGAATTTCACTCATGGGCTGGGCAGCCGTACTTCCGTTTCTCAAGTCAATCACACCGCCAAAGTACACCAGCATGCCCCTGTCACTTATCGGGAGAAACAACATGGCGCCTTCGGCACGCGGCTTGCCATCGGCAGGCTTTGACGAGTTCTGCCACAACTGGTCGTCCATGCTGTAGATGAGCAGATTTGGCGATGCTATGGCGTTGGAGCCCGTCCAGCTGCCACTCGTGGTGTTTTTGAGCCAGCCGCCGTAGTAGTAGCCGTAGCCGTAGCCAGGCGGAGATGCACTGCCGCCATGGGCGAGTCCGTTAACAGTAAACGTCTGTTGGTACGAAATTCTGGTCCAGTTGTTGTGGGTGATGTCGTACTGCCACAGACTTGCCGCAGACGGGGCATCAGTGTTGGTATATTCGCCACCATAAAAGTAGATGACATTGTTGACATCATCACCCCACATGGCGCCGCCAAGAGTGCTGGGGGCCGAGCCTGGCTTGGTGATGTTGTTGTATAGTTGTGGCATCCCACCCGAGCCGACCGAGTCTAATGGCTGATTGAAAAAGTATGTGTCTAAATACAAAGTTAGAATGGCGAACACACAGTAAAACAAATGGTCAACTGACTCGTGAGATTGCTCGATATAGTGCTGCCAGAGGAAATATAGTTGACCATGCCGCCGTCCGTGTACAGGACGTCGTTGACCACGGCGGTACGGTGACCCCAGCGGCGGCAAAAGTCAGAAACCGGATCAACATCCTGCAAGGACAGATCAGCTGCAGCCAGCAGAGCTAGAAAGTAGCTCAAAGGTCGCTGAGATGGAAACATTGCGTGGATTAAATGGCAATGAAGAGTGAATCAAAGAGCACAAAGAAACAGACGCGAGACAGTCGGGGCACGGGCATATATAAGGCCGTATTTTGGAATCAATGTGACTGGCGGCTAGCTCAAAGCGTTCTTTCTGCTGGGCTTGTTATCTCCCGTTATCTTTCTCTGTTGGATTCAGGTCTCTGAGTTCGCAGTTCTCTATCTCTGTCACGGTCAGTGTGCTCGCTAAACTAACAAGTACTGTGAATAAGGCAAAGTATCGAAGGTCAAAGAAAGGTTGTAGAGAAAAGAGAAAACAACGGAGAAATAATGTGAGCAGACATGGCAGCTAGGACCATAAATGAAAGAGTAGAGAGTCAGTGATAGTGTGGTAGTACTTACTTGGTATGACAGCCGGGGGGTAGAATAGCGCTAGAAGAAGCGCCAGCGGCCACAAAGGAAGCAGAAAGGAAGCCAGAGGGAGCACTGCAGACAGCCATATTTTCTTTTGTGTGTCGTGTCGTAAGTCGGCCTGTGACTGAGCTGTAGTTTTCCAGATCTACCATGCTTTAGTTTGCCCTGCCATGCAAACCATCTTCCATCAAAAGCCGCCCATAATGAAATAGCACAGGGTCTTGGATGTTGCTTCAGCAAAAAGAGACCAGAGCCGAAATGGGTTATTGACGGGCAAATGCCAGCTGTATGCAGTGTTTTCTGTCCTCGGCAACTTTGTTCTTGGTTATTGTGTCTGCGATGGGTTGTTTTTGCGAGGCCCACGTCAAACCGGGCGATGGAGGGCGTAAGCAGCGGCGATTAGTAGGAATAACTCTGCAGAAGGCGGTGCTGAAGGCCATACAATTTTGGTTGTTACTTCCATTGGATAAACAAATGTACCTAAAGAAGAGACAAGAAAAAGAAAGAAAACAACGGCAAAGAAAAAGAAAAAAAAACCTCTCAGCTGTACCAGGTTGGGTTGTGTTTGGGTTGCAGCCGCTGCGCGCTTCATTCCACTGCACTGCACCACTTCATTTCACCCAACTTGACATTTCTCTTCCTGCAACTCAACTTGACTTTTTCTTCTTTCAACTGGCGATTTTCTTGGTAAGCCGATTGATCGACTCAAGCATGTGTTTGTCTAGCCACGAAATAAAAAATATACTGGTAATGAGAAAGTGAAAGAGAGGGAGAAGATTCAAAAGGGAGAGAAAATGGGAATCCGAAAGCCAGACTTCCAGGTCCACTTCTTTGTGTAGCATGAAAAACTCCTGGTTTTTGCTCTTTCCCTTTCTCCCAGCTACTCTTTCCTCTATCTCTATGCTCTTTCCCCCCAGCCTGCCCACCGCCTTTCAAAACTCTCCGTCCCCTTCTGCTCCGCCTTTCCTCTTGCTGCCCTCACACGTTCTTTCCTCTTGCTGCCCTCACACGTTCTTTCCTCTTGCTGCCCTCACACGTTCTTTCCTCTTGCTGCCCTCACACGTTCTTTCCTCCTGCTGCCCTCGTACGTTTTTTTTTCCTCTTGCTTCCCTCACACGTTCTTTTCTCTCGACCGTCACCTAAAATACCTTCTTGGTTTAATCATGTGTCACTTTTTCCTACCTCCATTTTCTTACCCTTCACTTCTCCCGCCAGTACGTATTTCCTTTTTCTTTGTTTTGGAGCGAGATGCTGACTTACTGTGACTGCTAATTGTACTGCTGACTGTGACTGTTAATTGTACTGCTGACTGTAACTACTAATTGTACTGCTGACTGTGACTACTGCAGAACAATGCCCAAAAGACTTCGCTGGAAGTTGTGGCTTCCAGCCAATCACAGCCTGCCAACGCCGCTGACTGGCACACTTTACAAGGATTTTACTCGGTATGTTACAAAGTGCTGGTTCTTTGTTTTCTATTCATGTGCAAAAAAAAATCAAAATACTACTACTAGTACTTCGCTCTTCACGGCTACCCTTCTGCCTCCCGTCTGGCTGTCTCGGTAGCCCGTTTTCGTGTAGCTTCAAGCTATGCTTTGAAACGCTTTTATTTATATTTATGCCGCTGCTTTACTTTACCTGTGGCCAATGGTTTGTGTATCAGTACGTATTCAAGGCATTATTTCTTGGCAGGTACACGAAATTAGGAATCATGAGTTCGGCCGGCTCACTTACACGTCGCCAGGGCTGCTCCTGGCCAGATCTAGGGTTACGGTTAAACTGCGGTTATTATACCCGCGGCTTGCGACCTAGGCTTTTGGACGTTTTTAGAAAGTTGATCACAAGCCTGAGTCCTCCAAATTTTCACTTTATATTGTAAATCCGCTACATTTGAAATCATCAAATCTATATAAGCAAACATTAAAATGCCCAAAAAGGAAGACCTCACTCCTGCGCCGGCTCCGGTCACCGCTACCGGCTCCGAAACAGACAAGCCGACGGCCTCGCCCGAACCCACCACCGACCAGCCGACAACCTCATCCGATTCATCCAAACCCGCCGCCGCCGACTCCGCCGCTTCCCGCGCTGAAGAGCGCCGCGCACGCTTCAAGGCGCTGCAGGCACGCACCAAGACATCGGCACAAGCCAACTTTGATGAAGCCGTCAAGGAATCGCAACGCGCCGGCCAAGACCCGTCGCAGCTGACGGCGCTCAACCGCAAGCACGCCATTGCGTCGCAAAAGCTGCTCAAGGCGGAAATCGAAGACGCCGGCGGCGACTTTGAGCGCAAGCGCGCGTGGGACTGGACGGTGGAGGAGAGCGAGCGGTGGGACAAGCGCGTCAAGAAGAAGGCGGCCGCACGCGACAACAACGCCTTCCAGGACCACCAAGCCGAGAGCAACAAAACATACAAGCGGCAGCTGCGCAACATCGAGGTGGACGTGGACAAGTACCAGCGCGACAAGATGGCGGCGATTGAAAAGGCGGCTGCGGCTGGCGGGCTGGATATCGTGGAGACGGAGGACGGCGAGTTGATTGCCGTCGACAAGGATGGGTCGTTTTACTCGACGGCTGAGAGCACCGAGTTTGCGGCGAATAAGCCCGACAAGGCAGCCGTCGACCGACTGGTGGCCGATATGAAGCGCGCCGAGGAAGTGCGGTTGAAGAAGCGCCGCGAACGTATGGCGCAGAACGGCGATGACGGCGATGTCACGTACATCAACGAGAAAAACAAGCAGTTCAACCAGAAGCTGGCGCGCTTCTACAACAAGTATACGGCCGAGATTCGCGACAGTTTTGAGCGCGGCACGATGATTTAGACAGGGCATTTTTAGTAGTAGTACTACTATTACTACTATTATTATCACGCATGAAATCGGGCTTGGAGTTTGGGGGTTCTTTTGTGTTTTGGCGTCTAATCATAATAATACAGTTACTTGATTTTATTCGTACAAGTTCTATCATGCACTATTTCCTGTTCGCCTCCACATGCTCCCATAACCCTACAGCATACCCTTCCGCCAGCCCTGCGCCGCCAACTCCTCAATCTTGTCAACTTCTAGGGCCCCTCTAGTGCCCTCATCACTCAGCGCCTCCACTGTCGCCTCTGCCACTGTATCCACCAACAGCGGCTTCGCCAAGCTACGCCCCAGCAGGCCGCCCACCAGTCCCTTTGTCGCTCCATCCAGCAGTTTTGCCGCGCCATTTGCCGCCGCCAGACCCAGCGTAAACTTGCGTGACGAGTCGTACATAAAGGGTGCGCGCACAAAAACGCTGCGCAGCTCCGGCATGTCCCGCGCAATTACGTGCTCGGCCTCGCGCTTCGTGCTAAGGTAGCGCATTGGTACGCCCGGCGGACAGGTGGCGGCTGAGAGCAGCGCAAAGGCTTTGACATTTCTGGATGAGGCTTCGCGCGCGAGGGTCACAGCGCTGTCGCGGTTCATAGTTTCGTAGGTAAGACGCGGTCCTGAGGAGGGCGACGTCGAGGAGGAAGAAGACGGCTTGAGGAAAGGGTTGCCAGACGATGACGCTGTGGCACCAATGATCTTGCGAAGGCCCGTGAGAAGATTCTCGCTGCCACGCACTAGACCCTTGTAGTCGGCTTCTAGCAGAATGCCCATACTGTGCACCACGTAGTCGGCGTCGCTCAGCAGAGACCGGTACGTCGAAGCATCCATCAAGTCGGCGCGTTCCCAGGCAACTTTATGGGCCCAGCTCGGCGCCGATGGCGAGCCGGACACGGAGCTCCAGTGGGGCGGTCCGGAACGGCTGTTTGTAAGCATCGTCAGTGGATCTGTACCGGGGCCGGGGCCGGAACTGCATCCGGATGCCTGTGCTTACCGTACCTGATAGACATGACGTCCCATCCCCTGGACACGGCAAATTTGCAGATGCGAGATCCGACGAAGCCGTTGCCTCCGCAGACAATAATTCGCTTGCTGGCCATGTTCTGAACGTTGTTTAATGCAGTAGAAAGAAGAGATAAAACGTGGTGTGATGTGATATCATTAGGTCGAATTATGCTTGGAGCTGTAAACAAGCGGGTCTGCAAATAGCTTAGCTCAAGCTACCAAGGGTCTGCTAGGGTTGTGTCAGTAGCCTTGCGCTTTCGTCGCATCCCACCTGCAAGGCTGACGAGACATCTAGACTTTTTTTTTTTTTCTTTGCGCCTGCACGTATGCGACGTTCTCTGCCTTTGGCTCCGACCACCAAAACTAAAAACAACATTGCAATCCGTCGTTTCTGATTTTCATCTTGCCACAACTCAATCTAGTCGACGCACACAAAGTCTCCCTCAAAAATGGCGCCCCAGACGCAGCTGGGAAAGCGCATGAAGGGCGTGCAAGTGCACCGGCCCTTTATCTTTGGCACTACGGCGAAACCCTTTGACGACAAGCATAACCCGAAGCCGCCCGGCATTCCCGACGACCACACACATTCCTGGCAGGTGTTTATCAAGGGCATTGAAGATACAGATATCACGTATTGGCTGCGCCGCGTGCAGTTCAAGCTCCACGAATCGATTCCGAATCACGTGCGCAGTAAGTCTTTCCTGCACAGCTACAAGACCTACACAGCTATAAAACTTTACACCTACTAACAACCTCCCAGTGGTCGAGGGCGAATTCGGCAAGCCCTTTACCGTCAGCGAAACCGGCTGGGGTGAATTCGAAATCACGCTCAAACTCTACTACGTTGCCGAGTCGGGCGAGAAGCCACAAACCCTGTACCACCACCTGCGCCTGCACCCCTACGGCCGCACCGACGAAGAAAAAGAAGCCATGCGCGTGGCCAACGGCGAAGTCAAGGCTTGGATCTACGAGGAACAGCTGTTCAACGAGCCCTACGAGACCTTTTACGACCAATTGACGCAGGGCGCACACCCCATCGGCTTCCCGGGTGGTGTCTCGGCCGCCATTGCCGCGTCTGCTGCAGGGCCCGTCACCGCATCGGGCTCCACCAACAAGGGCAAGGGCAAAAACAAGGCGGGTAGCGCATCGGGGAGTTCCGTGCTGCCGGCGCTGCCAGATGCCAAGAGCGGCGCCGTGTGGGAGCGCTCGGCGCTGATCCCCATGACAATCAAGAGCGGCGCGCCGTTTAGCCGCGAGGCCGAGCAGCTAGAGATTAAGCGGCTGGACGCGGCGGCTGTCAAGGCGGCGGATATTACGCGCAAGATGCAGGACGATCTGCGCAAAAAGGAGGCGCTGCTGGCGGAACTCAAGGAGGAAAATGCAAAGGCTGCGGCGGCGGCAAAGGCTGCTGCGGCGGCAAAGGTTGCGGCGGCTTCGGCTTCGGGTAAGGCATAGAATGCCGGCTCAGGGGACGGGGCGACGAGGACGGGAAGTATAATTAGTGCGGTGGAGAGTGGGGCCGGTGCAGAGGATACGGGGCCGATGCGGAGGTCGAGCCGATCGACGAGGGGGCAAAGAACATCGTTGGATGAGACGGATGTTTACGAGTGAAGACGAGAACATAACGAGAACGACAGGCATCACAGTACTACTACCACAAATATATGGCACATATAATGAAGATTCAATGCAAGCAAATGATTACCAGTAGATTAAGAGCTTGGCCAATTCAAGCAGACCGGAAAATATCAAAGGCAGAAACGGGGAGGGTATCAACAACGACAACTGAAACCAAAACATGTGTAATATCCATTCCCTCATATCATGACAATAACTCTGTCCCACCAAAATCAGCGCAAATTCCCACCGCCGTCAACCACCAAAGCAAAAGTAGAGCCTCTCAAAAGAAGGGAAAAAAAATAAGAGATGTGATCCCACAAGTGAGTAAAAGGCAGACTCGTTGTAAACATCAGTACAGAAAGAATAAAAGCAAGTAGTAAGATAAAACGACGAAAACGCCCAAGAAGCGAAAGGCCTATTAAGACCATTTTTTAAAAGAACCAAGAAAATAAAAGAGCTTTTACATCTCCTCCCCCCCCTAAAAACGAAGCTGTAACAAGATTTAAAAGTAAAGAAAAAAAAAAGAATGTAGAGCAGAGAGAACCAAGTATATCAAAAGAACTAAACGCCAAGCCAGTCAGAATACAAACCAAACAATAAAAAGAGAAAACAAAACGACGCCATCAAGAGTCGGCAGTGCCAAAGCTGCTTAAAGTAGGGTAAAAAAAAAAAGAATGTAGTAAAATAAGACAATGGGGATAAGAAAAAAAGAAAGCGACGTCAAGTCATGTAAACAAGTTGGGTGTGCTTTATAATAAGCAGGCAGCGATGGCGAAAAACGGACTCTGTCGTGATGAACGCCCAGAAAGAAGAGTATGAAAAGAACCCAGTTCTGAAAGAAAAGAAAAGAAAAGAAAAAGAATATTCCAGAGAACCCGGAATTCAAAAAAGAAAAGGAAAAAAAAAAAGGCACGCTGCACAATAGCGTGATCAAAGCCAAGACTTTTCTCGTTTTATGAGCAGAGAAATTCTGCCAAGTCGGTAAACACCAAACGGAAAACAAATACCGCGAGGACATCCAACTAAAATATATTATGTGCAGCGTTGGAGTCCACGCCCGTCGTCTTTGTTTCTCTTATCCACGGGCCGTGTACGCCGGCGGCGGCGCATCCTCGCGCTCGTCCCAAAAGCCCTCACGACGACTCTTCTCTTCGTAGACGCGCCGCGCAATCTCGCCCGCCATCTTGGCAATCCACGCCTGCTCCAGAATCACCGAAGAGCTGTCCGATGCCGCGCTGAGCCCGCCCTGCGCCTTGATGCGTTCGCGCTCCTTGAGCGCAATGGCCAGTGCGGAAAACGGGTTACCGCTGAAGGCGGCATTGCCGTTGCCCGTGCTCTTCTCGCTGATCGACGTGAACAGCGGCGGCCGCTGTGCAGGCGCCGAGGTCACGGTGTCGTCAAAGCGCACCTTGGCGGCGGTGGGTGTCGTAGCGGGGACGGAGGAGGCGGCAGGGGTGACTGGCGCAGACATCAGACGCTCCACCTCGACAGGGTCTTCAGGCTCTTCTGCAATAGACGAAGCCATAAGCGGTTCGGACACGGGGCCTGTCGACGACGCAGCATCGGACTCGACCAGGGTGGCATCAGTAGACGACTCGCCCATGTCCGAGGCGGTGTCGTTGTCGGAGCGCGAGCGACGCAGGTTGACCACGCGCTTCTTCTTCTTGCGGCCAGTGTACGGCCGTGAGGAGCGGCCAGCGCCAAGAGACAGGCCTGTGGTGGGCGTGTTGATGCCGCCGGAGCGCGAGGACGGCGCGTAGCCCTGCGTGGCGCTGCCGCTGTCGGAGAAGCTGTATGTAGTGACGGACGAGGGCTGCTGCGTGCTGGCGCCAATCAGAGTGCCGGTGTAAGAGCTCTGCTTGGAGAGGCTGGGCGTCGCAGGGACAGTCGAGATGGTGCCGTCGGGTCTGTCGCGGAGACCGGTCCAGGCACGGTAGAGAGTATCGTTGATTCCCGGGGTAAAGAGAGACAAGGTGCGTGATGAATCGGCCAAGCTGGCCAACCTCAACAAGCTGTGGTGCGAGAAGAGAGATTGCACAGGCTGGCCATCGTTTATGGAAAAGGCCGAGATATCCTGGGGATCCAGTACGTTGCCGTTAGAATCGACAGGGTCCAGGGGTGGCGTCGCCAGAGGGTTGACAGTGGGCTCTTCAGCAAACGGATCCGTCTCCTCAGCATCGGCGGCATCCGCCGAGCCGGGCACCACATCCTCCTTGGGCAGCTGATCTTTGCACCACAAACGCAGGGACAGACGATGGATGATAGCCGGAAGCTCGTCCATCATCAACGTCCGCAGCTTGCCCTCAATGGTGCGCTGGAGGTAATCGCGCACAAACTGAATCGAGTCAAAGGTCGAAGAGACCTTGAGAGACTCCAGAGGATCATTGCGGAAGACCAACGTCAAGCCTTTTTGCCTAGAAAAGACGAGAATAATGAAGGCCGACAGCTTAATCTCCGATAGCGTAATCGATAAGGGAATCGTCAGGCCTGATGCTGCAGCCAAAGGCTTTGGTGATGTGAAGCTGGGTTTTGACGATAGATAGGTATTGAGAGGGTTCGCCTGTCGGTCTAGAGTTAGCAGCTGTCTTGTGGGTGGCAGGCAAGTATAAACGGGCAGTGAGGGGTGAGGGGTGAGGGGGCGGGAACAAAGAGAGAAGCGAGAGACAAATCACAAGCAAAGCAGCAAAGCAGCGAAGCAGGGAGGCGGTGAACATGTTAAGACGCAAGACAGGGAGGGGCTCAGTTTCTCATGTCTCAAAGCCACCAGTAGTAGTCTGCTTGACTATCAGTATGACCAGTACGGAGTACAGACAGAACCTCCGTCACCCAGCTTTAATGGCGTTCCAACCCAATTGGGCTAAATCGAGGCTTATAGAAGGGTGACAGGGGGCAGGGCCTCTAGAAAACGAAAAAAAAAAATTAAGTGGCAGGGGACGATGGGAGCTGTCATGCCGCGGCATTGAAGTGAACTCAAATCCATGGAGCATAAATCATGTCCAGCAAGACTTGGATTTTGGTCACGAGCTGAGCCGCAACATCACCTGCACTTGCAGAGGGATATCGGCTTAAATGCTGACCAGAAAACGTCCGTGTTGGGGCAAACAGAAAAGAAAAATAAACCACTAGAACTTGCGGGGACGAGGAAAAGCCGAGAATAAACGCAATGCGGAAAGAGACGACCAGAACAAAGCAAGTCAAGCAAGCAACGCCGGGAGCAAGTCTTTGCCAGCCAGGCAAAAGCAAAAATGGATTGCAGGGTTCACATGGCAAGCTTTTGCAAAAGCAGACATAGAAGCGCATACAGGACCGAGAAAAAAGCAGCAATTTGCCAAATCTCTCTTTCTTGCCAGTGTTGCATCTGCCTCTCTGCCTTTGCTTCTCTATTAATTCTGCGTCCTAGTTTGGCCTGGCTCGGCTTGCTTCCAGCATTGATCCTGCTTTATACTTTTTGGTGTGTATTTCTTGTCGGCTCGGGTCCCGGCTAGCTGGTTTTTTTGTTGCTGTTTGCCAAAACGGCAGTAGCAGACGCCATTTTGGGAATGGCCAAATGCACGTTAAAGTACAAAGGCACATGTCAAAAGATTTTCTGTATACGTCAAGCGCAAGGACACAGGACAGCGGAGAAAATCCAGACTCTCTCCCGGTAAGGCGTTGTGTGCAGCTAAAGTAATCAAGACTGCCACACTACAGCAGCCCAGATCAGCCGCCCAGCTAGTCTATCTATCAGCATGACCTCATGGGTCGCTGATTGGCCATGTAAAGATTTGTACGCAAAAGCATTGGCTCGTTCGGCTCGTCCGTCATCGCAGTTGGTTCGTCGGTTTCGGGTCGTATTGGATATCGGGATCAGGTGTAAAGGTATTGGATATCGGGATCAGGTGTAAAGGTACTGGATATCGGGATCAGGTGTAAAGGTACTGGATATCGGGATCAGGTGTAAAGGTACTGGATATCTGGATCGGGTGTAAAGGCAGAGAAGGAAAAGTGCATACCTGCACACGAGTTCGCAACGTTAGAAACGCATCGCCCGAGTACGTCATCTTGAAGATACCGCGGAACCGGTCCTCGGCAATATCGCCAATCTCGAGAATCTCAAGATCGGGCGGCACCGAGCCGAGGTTCAGCTCCGTAACTAGGATATCATCGACGATAATCGGCGGCTTGGGCGACTTGTTCAGCGCTGTCGTCAACAGGTCGGTGGCGCGGTTATAAAAGTCGGCGTCGGCCGTTAACGGCGACCAATTGAAGTTAAAGGCCATGTTAAATTCGGGTAGGCTATCTCGGGACAAAAACGAGAGGGTGAGAAGAAAAAGAAAAGTGCAGCTAGCTAGCGAAAAAAGCGCAGCACCGAGTGCTCGTTGCACTTGATTCTGTGCCGCTTGTCACAAATAAGCTGGCGAGAAGAAACTCAAGGTCGATAAAGAGATATATATATATAAAATCTGTCGTCGAGAAGAACCGGAGCCGATTGAAAGGGATGTGAACAAAGTCCAATGGTCGGGCCAATTGAAGAAAATAACGATCGGAATCTGGCTCGATGTAGGTTTTTTTTTTTCGTGGGTGTAATTTTTTTCCCCAGTATCTCGCAGGCGTCGTCGGTAGGGCGGAAATCCGAAAAAAAAAAAAAAAAGAAAGATACGGCAGAAAAAAATGCAGCAAAAAAAAACGAAGGAATATCAAGGGCAAGACGAAGACTTTTAATGTATAAGAAAGCAACTCGCGCGCAGTCTTGCTTTCTTTTCTCTGTGATGGAGAAAAAAGTAAAGTCGTGTATTTGTCAGTCCGCCGGTTGAAAAATGAAGAATTGCTAATTCGATATCCAACGAGAATATCGAAGGCTCCGAAAAGTAAAAAGAATTGGAAACAAAGAAGAAAGGAAGAAAAAAGGTAAAAGTCGAAAAAAAGAAAAAAAAGAGGAGATGCAAGGACTAAAATCCTCAAGATCGGAATTAACCTCTGGCAATAGCTCTTGCTTGGTCTTGGTCTTGTGAGGTATGTCTCTTCTTGGAGGGCGCTCGGTTTAGCGGGCTCTAAAGCGCACGAGAGCGGCGCACAGAAGGGAGGCAATAGCGCCGGAAGCCGCTAAAAAAAAATATAAAAAAATAAAAAATAAAAACGACCAGAATAAGAATAGGAACAAAAAAAAAAAACCAAAGTCGCCTAAACTCCGATTGGAAGAAAGAAAAGGCCCAAATCGAAGAGGCTGGTTTCGGGTTGTGCAACCTTGAATTAAGCAGAAGAGAAGCAAGAGGTAATGAAGAAATATTCCAAAGTGAAATGAGGAACAGGCACTGGCTAATTATAACATGCCAAGAATGGACGGGATCTATCGCTTGTTACAAGCAAATATCATATTTTATTATTCATTCGCTATTATACTCCGTAGCTCTTTTGTCTGGCAGAAGTGAAGCTCGGCGAAGAGCTTGCATTCACTGACTCCAAGCAATCTCCAAGCAGCAGCGTGCTTGAGTGGCCGAGCCTTACAATCATAACGCGGTAAGATTTGTCAAAAATTGACAAAAGATCTTGTGCCGAGCAAACGTGTTTCCACAAAGATGCTGACGGGGGTTTGTTTTGCTTCGACTTTTCTTTATATATCTTTGGGTGGAGAGCTCTCGGCTTCTCAAACGTTCTGAGGCCCCGAATATAGGGAGAATTAAGTAGATCAAAGAATTAAGAATCTAAAGACTCATTCTTCATGAAGCTAGGCCAAGATAGAACTGGCTGGTCCGGAGAAAGAAAAAAGAAAATAGAGGCTGAGTTTAGCAGCTCCAGCGTCCTGCAGCCCTGTCTAGTTATGAAAAACGCCAAACCGCCCCCCCCCCCCCCTGGCAGTGGGTTCCTCTTCCCTCCAGCGTTTTTTTTTTTCTCTCTAGTCAAAATTATGGGAGGCCACAGAAGCGGAACATGTGGAAAGGAACAAATAAAAGAAAAAGAAAAGAAAAAAAGAGAAAAAAAGAGAAAAAAAGAGAAAAAAAACACGCTACCCGAGAGCCAACCGAACCGGGTACGATTTTTAGTTCGTAGTTAACCGGAAGAAAATGCCAAAAACAAGAAAGGGGCCCTTTTTTTTTCTTTGGTTTGCTTGGTCTTGTTTGACAAGGCCAAGATGAAATGAGAACACACGATGAGCAAAAACACAAACAAACAAACAAACAAGAGCAAGACAGAGAATACCTAGCGGTCCCTCGAACATTTTTGAGTGCTATGCATTTGATATACAACGGTATCCTACATGCTGCGCGACAGCCCGAGCCGAGTCGAGACGAGCAGCGTGCCGAGTCTGTGCAGGTTGTGCGAGTGCAGCCTGACATGACCTGACGGAATTTTCAGTGTATCCATATATCCTTCTTATCGATATGAATGGCAGGATGAACTCACTCAGCATGAGTGAGCCCTGAGTTCTCACAACTCCTCACACTCACATCCAACCCACTGTCTCATCCTGGGCTATATCAAACTCACCACAAACCACATTCGTTGGCTGTCGACCCTCCTCGCGCAGTGCCGCAGGATGGCTCCCCGCCTGTCTTGAGTCGCAGTCTTTATGCTAAGCAGCGCCATGCAACCCAATTCTGCAAAGAACTGCGAGCTGCATGTCTATGTTTTATCCCTCGATGCAGACAGACAAGACGGGCGGCCGGCCGTCTCTTTCGTTTCTTTGTCCCTGCCCAACGTAGCCGAAACAGCCACCTAAAAACAGATGCTCATAATAATAATAAAAACTGCATACCTTGCTTTTGATGTATCATTGTGCAACATGATCCCCAATGCTACTGTTGCCTAATTCGGGCAACTGCTGGAGTTGGTTAACCTGTCAGATCCCCTCACTTTAGGCACTTATACGTTTCCGTTTTGTCCAGCCTAATCTCCTTTTTCTCTCTTTCTCTCTCTCTTCTACTCCACGGGAATACCGCTTCGGCTTCAGCGCTCTGCTAATGTTTAGCACCACAACAAAGACCAAAAACCCGCTAACCGTGGGACAAAGAAACTCGCGCCTTGAACGCCATACCACAAAAAGATACATCAACCACTATAGTTTCCCGAGGGCGCCATCTCATGACCCTGTACGTTCATGCTGTCCCTCTCTTTTTCTTTTCTCTGTCTATTACAGTCATCTGTTAAGTTCCTTTGACCGCTGTTGTTCCACATGTTCCCAGGGCCAAAACTCAATCTTTGAGTCACAGATAGAATATTCTCGTCGCTTGGTTTCGGTTGTGTGAATTGTGCAACAGCAATGCGTTACAAATAGTGCACGATAAGCTCTATTTCTGTACGCCCAAGGCCAGTGATCGGCGATTCATTTGAACTAAAAATCAAGCCTCATTTTAATTATTCTGTGCTGTTCTGTCATATCAGGCTCTGTTGGCTTATATTCTCCCAGCCAATCACAGCTGGGTATTGCTTGCAGTTAAAACCCAAAGGTATTAACCCTTATTCAATCTAGTCGGGACGCCCCGGGAGCTACGGATTAGTACTTGTACACCGTATAATGCAATTTGTACGTGCGGCTGTATGTGGGTACAGTAAAGAGATTAAAATTGAATTCTAGACGTTTTCCTAAGCTAACTTTGCTGTGGGCCGACTACGTTACTCCGTAGTTCGTAGTAGTACGGTGTAGTACGGTGTAGACATTGAGAACTGACGTTCTCTTCAGGAATGTACCTTGTAGTGCTGTTCTCAATATATACGGAGTACTATGACCTGTCTATTCTCACATGGTTCTCTTTCAATCAGCTCCCTTGCAAACTCCAAAAAGTCACATGCTCTACAACCGCAACCACGCGCACTTGTGCACATCAGATGAGATGTGATAATGGCGTGAAGGTGGTGTGTTCCCATCTCCCAATTACACCTCCTTCGATTTCCTTTCCGTCCTTTCCACCCACCAAAGTTACTGCCGGTCAATCTACCACTTCTACCGCCATGTTTTCTTGTACGAGGCTCATTTCATGTTCCATCCTGCCAGTGCCCTTCTTCTCGCCACCATGTCAGCCCGCTCGCCTTATCGTCTTTCTCTTTACTATTAGTCACTCATGCAATCCGTACTCTTCCCCTTCCCCGCACCTCCAGCCTCATTTTACGGAGTAAAAAAATGCTTCCTTATACCCAGAGCGAATGCTGATTTGCCAATCCAGAAGCTGTCATTTTGCCGTTCGCCCTAGAGAGCTACCCCGGCTTTTCTGCATGTCTGAGTGTGCGTGCTGACTAGTAAGCTTCTCTTGCCGTCTATGGCATTCTACGGAGTATTTCAGAGGTAGGAGCTATCGTTCTAATTTGGCATGTAAGTCAGTCATACTGATGTACTGCAAGCCATAAACTTGGACTTGACAAACACAAAGACCGGTTTTGTACTTTACAGAGTAATAGCATACGGTGTAGTACTTTGTAGATAAAATGATTCGGTGGTTGAGCTGTGTTGACATGATTAATTCTTCATTGCCCCTTGTTCGCAGAAAAAAAAGAATACTTGAAGTACTTGTAGAAATTCAAGACGTGAAGAAAAATTTAAGCAACCCGTAGGACAAGGTTCGAATTTCCAGCTGAACTGGAGCATCGGGAATTGAGCCCAATGCGGGGGTCGAACCCGCAACCTTGAGATTAAGAGTCTCACGCTCTACCGATTGAGCTAACCGGGCGGGTGTTATTGTTGCTTGACGGAAGCTCAACAGACCCTATTAGGTGTTTGTCAGGGTTAGTACAATGCAAATAACCCTACAAGATGATGTCGGGATATTCTTTATCTTTATTGAAACAGATGTTAAAACATCATACAATCCAGATTCAACCGGACAAGCCGAATTCCTTCTTCTGGATCCGGCAACACACCGAAGCCTTTTCCAGATGAGAAAACAAGACAAAAGAAAAATTTGCAAAAGCCCCCCCCCCCAATATCAAATCTCGGTCCCTGGTCCCTGTTCCCGCATTGAAAGCAGATTTTTCGTTTGTGCGTTTTCCTCCATCGCATTCTACTGTGTATTAAAAGAAGATGGAATGAACGAGCAAGTCAGTGTTATGTATGCCGTGCAGATCTGGTCGACGCCGGTATAGTGCTACCAGTAGTTAGTACTAGTACTAGTAGTAGTGTTCGGACGGACTCTGGGAATGAAGTAGACCGGGTGTACTAGAGTACTAGAGAGAACTTCGGATGTGCAGGTGCGATCTGACCCGGATGATCGGCTGGTAAGCGAGGTGGGAGGATCGCCAGGAGCGGAATGGCCTGAAAGTCGTTGTAGGCGCTGGAAAGGGCAAGGCAAGAGGGAAGGAGAGAAGAAAAGAGAGCTTCTTGACGACTTCATCGGAGGATTAAAGGGGAAATATATCGGCGTCGGTATTGGCGCAGGAAACATACTTTGGATAGTCACTGATGAGTAGAGGGTTGTGGATGACACTCTGAAAAGAGACTGCGTCTGGGCAACTACTTGGGCGGTAGTTCCCTTGCTCCGGGCCTCCGTCCGGCCCCGGCCCGCTTTGTCCAAAACCCGAAGCCTATCCCACTTATACCAACAATACCCAGTGTGTAGTTTCCGCAGCCTTATGCCATGGTACATGTATGTCTTGCTGCTTTGCTGCCCAACGACATAACATGCGTTCCTTTATAGTAAACCTATAAGCCGACGTTATAGTCCATTCCAGGCTTCTGCTGCATATGCCGGCTAACACAAACGTGCATCTACTTGTCTCCTCAGACCATTGTGTCCTTTTCGTCAGTCTTGCATGACTACTCTTCCATTGTGGACCCCTTCTTCCATCCAACTCCTCCAAGTTTTTGGTTTTGACGATGACGCCGCCGTGCATGATTGTTAATAGGCATTACCTAGAGCAATGCCCATATGCAATCCTTTGTTTTCATGTGCTATACAACCGCTCATATGGAGGGGGTCGCTTGTCAACCGATCAACTGACCTTCCTTGTATGGTCTACTTTTCACCTGTTTTCTTTTCTCTACAGTATTGGCAGAAGGTAGAAATACTGGATAACCGTGTAGGACTAGTACCGGATTGACTTGCCGGCTATATACTTATTGCGATGACGCTTCATGTTCCTCTGGCCTTCCTGAAGTGTTTACGTGCAGGGTAGATGCACATTCAAAGCTTAGCGTCAAGTCGAGATGCGTCTGCCATGTTAAGCCTGTATTGTGGTACTACTTCCCGCCCTCGGCCGCTAGATATGCATCATTATACATTATTACTTGTACACCAATGAAAAGAAAACAAGGCCAGGTCATTGAGAGATATGAAAACTATCTGTCTCCGAAAATGGGATAGATTAACAAGTTGAGGTTCTAATCCCAAACAACCCTAAGGCGTCCACCCCACTTTCAGTTCTCACGATCTGCCTAACCCTGTTAAAGTTTTCTTTTTGTACCTGTTCCTTTCTGCCCCGCCTCTTTCCTTGTCACATCTCATGTTTTCTCATAACTTTCATCAACTCACTTCAGCTTTTATGTGTTGTTTCTCTCTCCAACTGATTATTTCTCTTACCTACAAATAAACATGAGACTCTGGCGTCACGCTGCATATGCGCAGCTTTTGCTCATGGTAGTTTCATGACTTTGTTTTTCAGCTCGTGAGTAATATCTCGGAGATGGAAAAAAGGATAGCTGGTTAGATATTGCGTCTTTACTGTCATAAGTAATTACTTACACAAGTAAGTATGATTTTTTTCTGTCCGCGAAGGTCACAATCTCAACTCTTGCTGCTTCTCTTGTAACTCCAAGTTAGTCAGTCTGAAACTCTGACCAAATAAGGGGTCCTTTCAAAAAGGCCCACAGCCAAAATATCACACCCCGGCTAATGATGCCTTGCATACATTATGTGCAGACCTACTTACTAATAGTACTTACTTAAGTATATTACATGCCCTTCATTCTGCCCACCATTGTAGCATCATGACATCAAACCCGTAATGTAGAGTTACCACTACAACCCTTCCTACAACAAGACGGATTTACCCTTTGTCACCACTAAAAACACTCATACTGTGTACACAGCTGCACACTACACAGTCTCCAAGTTCTATTACTCAAAATTATGCATCAATCAAAATGAGGAAAATGGATAAGTTCGTCCTCTGTTTATTGAAACAAAACAAAAATCCACTTGTTTTCTCTAGTATTCATTGATTTTTTTTATTTTTTTTTTGCTTTCAAAACACCGAAAAAGGAGCAAATTAAAAGTTGGAAAGCCTTGATTTTAATGTTGACTTGTCGAAAAACACAAATGAACAAAAAGAGTCTCGAGCTTTTGTTGAAGCCTCCTTTTATTTTTGTAGCCTCCACAAGAGAATCAAAGCACCAGCAAAGTTTCAGTTCATCTCTATTTAGCACCGCACGGCACAACTTCATAATCATGCACTGCGACACCAACCAAAAAGCCTCGCAGTTGGCTTAAAATAAGTTACGGAAAATAATTACAAGGGATTAAAACTTGATGGGTGTGTGTCGGATGCAAAAGATGGCGTATATTCATTTGTTTTTCTCGCTGTAATAAACCAAACAGACAAAATAACAAGGAAAAAATAGCGAATATCAAAAGGAAAGGGAACTTGTTTTGTGATTAATGTAGTGCTGTTTAAATGGAAAAAATGCATAATTCGAAAAACTGCAATAATAGAAAAATGCAATAATAGAAAACTGCAATAATAGAAAAATGCAATAATAAAAAATCTTCCGCCAATTATTCCCACATCCTTAAGTAAGCCAAGTATGCAAGTTGGTAACAAAAAAGTGTGTGGGTAAGATGTAATGTAATGTAATGCGTAATGTAATGCGCCTCGATTCCCTTTACCCACCCGAATACCCTAAACAAAGGAAATAAGATGATGCAGTAGAGATAAATAGGAAAAAAAATGAAAGGAAATAAAAGAAGACGTATTAATAGGAAATATGTGTCAAAATATGTCGTTAGAGGACCCGAGTCCAATATCTAGTTGTGGCCGTAAAGTAGTAGTAGTAGTAGTAGTAGTAGTAGTAGTAGTAGAGAGTAGGAAATAAGGGCTCTCGCTTGCGAATGCATGGAAAGCGAAAGCAGAAAATAGGAACGAAGATGGGGAATCAATGAGTAAAAAAAACAAGGCCAAATGATGAGAGAGTAAGAGATTCGTAACAGCGTGAAAAAGGAAAAAAAGGAAAAAAAGAGAAAAAAAAAGAGAAAAAAGAAAAGAAAAAAGAAGAAAGAAAAGAGAAAAAAAAGATTGGGGAAGAAACGGGGTTAGGCCTAAGACGTCACCCGACTACCGACCCGGTGAAGCACTCTCGTCAGGGCACACGCAGATGTAGGCGGCGCAATGCCCATCTTGTGCTTATACCCATAGTCCTCATCGGTGTACGCGCCCTCGTCAATCAGACTAAACTCGGTGCGCTTCCAGTAGTTAAGCTTGGCGCTGGCATTCTTCATGTCGAGGTCACCGACCTTTGCGGAAATATAATACGGCTCGGCCGCACCAGCCGGCGCCCGCACCACGCGGATAAACACGCTGCAGTCGCGCATCGTCATGGCTAGTGGGAACGTGGCGTTGTCGTTGCAGAACGGTCCCTTTTGGTCGAGTCGTCGCTGCAGGTCGCGGATATGCATGAGCAGGCGGTTGGGCTGCGTACCGGCTACGCCGCCCGCCCACTTCTTGATGGGCTCAGCGTACCACTCGTCAGGCTCGACAGTGATGAGAACCTCGGACATGTACTCGCGGCGGAAGCTCCAGTCGTCCGAGACGAGCAGCATTGGGCATGGCTTGTGGCGAGTTTGCTTGGCCTTGCCGCCGAGAGAACGGCGCAGCTCAATGGCGCAGTTGCGGCAGCGGACACTGCCTTCGGGGGCCGACGCTGACTGGAGGAGCCACTTGGGCTTGATTTCGATGAGGACGCCGTCTTCTTCTTCGTCTGGTCATTGGTTAGTTTTATATTGGCAAAAAGCAGGGAAAAAAAAAAGATAGGGGAACTTACTAATGCTCATGTCCTCAACCAACAGACCGTACTCAACATAGGCAAGCTTGGACGCAATAAACTGGTTCTTGCGCATCTTGATCTTGCTTTGGCCCAGACGGTCGCGCCACTCGTGCGGCAGAAACTCGCGGTGAATATGGCCAACCGTTTCCTGCAACATCTCGGGCGTAGGGGGATGTTGGTTTCTGTTGTTCTGGCCGCCAGACATTTGGTCCATTAGGTTTAGCAGCGCCTGGGTTTGCTCAATCAGGCTGTTGCCGCCGAGTTTGACGAGCTCGTGTGACACCAAGTCGTCTGTCTCGGGGAAAAGAGGGACAATCTGTTCCCGGAAGTAGCTGTACTGTGTAGCATAGGGATACGGGTGGCTCTCTGGGTTCTTGGATGCTTTTTGTAGACGCAGCAACTTTCCTGGTGGGGGTTAGTATGGGAATCTGACAACAATATAACCAATATTACCCACCTTGAAAGTGTTGTTTGATTTCTGGGCTGGTCGAGTCTGGTAGTTGAATACGCACGACGACATTTGCGGAGCCCTCGCCAATAAACTCTGTCACTTTGGTGCCCTCAGGAATGGCCCTGACGGCCTCTGAAGCGGGTTTCCGGGCGGCCATTGTAAAGAGAGTGTGGGGTGAAGGAAAAAAAAAAAAGGAAAAAAAAAAGGAAAGAAAAGAAAAGAAAAAAAAACGAAAGAAAAGAAAAGAAAAGAAAAGAAAAAAAAAGGAAAAAAAAGAAAAAAAAAGAAGAGAAAAAGAAACAAATGGAAAAGAAAAAGAATAAATGTGTCAAAAGCCCATGGACGTGACCTGACCCTGTTCAAGAACTATTATTTACTTTAGGCCCCGGTATTTGAGTTGAAGGCTCACTTCGAATCGAGGAGCAATTGGCTTTATGGCTGACTCCCAGTAATTCAAGGCGAGTGCGAGATTAGACTGATTGAAATTTCGTCCTGGGTTGACGTTATGCGGCTGGAGTAGGAGTAGCAATAGCAGTAATGTAATAAATGCGCCAAAGGTCGAAGCGCAATAGCCTCAATTGAGTTGTTTGGTTGAAGCAGCGGTATTTCTTCTAGAAGAGATACAAGCTCAGAACCAAAGACTCTAGAAAGGAGAACACAAGAGCTGTAAAAAGAAAAAAAAAAGAGCCAAGTAAAACAAAAGATGCCGGCAGAATGGGGCGATGCGATGGGTGACTGGACTGATTTATAAAGACACGGACTGCTGCCAGGGTATGAGCCAGGTACTCGGAATGAGATGAGATTGCCTGTTGCCCTGCTCGTTTTGGTTTATGCCTTTACTCAATGGCCTACAGCCAGACAAGAAGAGCAAAAAGACAGCGAATAGCGACCCAAAGAGTGTAACTTGTTTCTATTTTATGCTTGGTGCACAGGGGCAAAGCTCCAATGAAGTGCATAAGATACGCTCGATTCCAAGGTGTTTATTCGAACGGGGGG
>LKBB01000003.1:2987-79499 GCA_001513885.1 Thielaviopsis musarum
GGGGGGGTTCTCTGCGAGAACAGTACTACTACTTAACAACCCAAAAAAAAAAGAGAGAAAAAGAACAAAAAGGCCTAGCACAGAACATGTGTGTCCTTTGATACTAACAACCAGGTTGTGCACAACATGACTTTCGGTTGCCTGCCATATTGTGTGTGTTTTTTTATTTATTTATTTTATTTAGGAGTTTCTTGGGTCACGGGACATATCGACATGGAGTTTTGTTATTTTCCTGTTCTTCTGGTTTTCTTTTTTAATCGCTCCTTTTCCTCTCCGTCGAGATGCAGGTTTAAATTGTTTTGTCTTTTATTTTACAGCTTCTGTGAGCTTTTCTTTAAGGCCGCTTTTGCATTTATTATTTCAATTTTATTCTTATTCTACTACTACTAGCTACTTGTTTTTCTCATATAATTCTAATTCCACGCTATATATGCTTGGAGCCGTGTTTGAGGCTCATGGGATGTGCTTTGGCAAGGTCACGATACTTTGTTTCACCGGGTCGCAAGTCGACGCGCTGCCCTCAAACCTGTGCCCGGATTTGTCAACCCTTAATCTGTGCCCCCGAACATCAGACTGGAGATAAGAGCTTTACAAAATAGGTAGAGTGGGGGCTTACTGGCTGGATTTATGCCATCATGTGCACAAAAAGTAATACACCAAGCATTTGCATTGTTAATGAATCTTCAATTTTCATATAACCAAGAACAAAAAAAGTCCGAATTATGTCATAATCATCACGCGAATAAGGTTAAATCCAAAGAGGTAATCAAAAAGGGCCAACCGCCTCATCTTAATCAAACAAAAAACAAACAAGAAAAAAAACGCCACGGCTCGTCTGGATCGAAACCGTTTACGCAAAAGGTGCAGGCTTGCTATCCGTAGCCGGCGTAGTACCCGGCTGCTCCGACAGCGGCGAATTTCCGACCGGCACACCCGCCGAGTCGGTGCCCGCCGCGACCTTTGGCGCGCCAAACACCTTCTCCAGGCCGGCCGCGCGGTACGCACTGCCGCCAGCCTGGTCCTTCTTCAGATCAGCCAGTCTGCGCGCCTCGGCGTGAATGTCCTGCGCCTGCTTGGAGCCCTCCTCGTAGAACTTTGCAATCGTCTGGCCCGTGGGCGTGCCGACGGCCTTTTCAAAGTACGAATTGAGGCCAAACAGCAGGCCGCGGCTGCGCGTCGAGATGCCGTACGTCTCATCGGTGGCGCGCGCGCGGTCCGTCGCCTTGTACTTCTGGTCGAGGCCCTGCAGGGTGGTAAAGAAGCGCTGCGAGACATTGTGCTTCTTGTCGAGTTCAATGGCGTGCTCGAGCGCGGCATCGCCAACGACGTAGCCCTGCGCAAGGTATTCGGCAAGGATACGCGACCGCGGCTTCTCCTCCTGGGTGATTTCGTCGCCCTGGCGGTTGGCGGGCGTGGCGTCGGTGTGCTCGTCGAGGTTGGCGCTGCCGGTCACGGAGATCTTGGACCAGCCGAGCTGGGTGTTGTTGAGCAGAAGCGCCGTCTTCATGGCAGTGTCCTTCTCAAAGGTCACGGTGGCCTTCTTCTTGTCCTCTCCGTCGGCCTCGATGACGATGTTGTTGACCTTGCCGCTGTGGATTAAGAGTGTTAGTCAATGTCTGGATGGGAGCAGTAGCGGGAACGGGAGTTACAGCGAGAGATTATCGCTGGCTACAAACATACCAGAAGCTGAAGAAATCGGTAATCTCCTTATCATCAGTCGCCGCAGCGATATTCGTAACATAAACCGAGTTGCTCATGATGGCGATGGTGAGTTGATGGATGTAAAATGAAGCTATAGAAAATTGCAATGAAATGGGGGGGGGGCAAAGCAATTCAGAAGGAAACAGAAATAGAAACAAAAGTAACGGGAAAGAGAGGGGGAGGGGGACAGGTGGTTTATACGCAGTAGGAGCCCGCTTTAATTCACGGGTTGGTTGGGCTTGGTACCTGACGCAATCAGCCGAGCTTCTGAAGTGGAATCTACAAGCACTAATAATAATCCACTGTAGCAAGCTAAGCTCCAGCCAGCCGCATAAGGACGACCCTCTTTTTCTTTTTGCTCAAACTCTACGCTTGCCTGCCTGTCTGCTCCGCCTCCTTTGCGTGCACTTCGCCTATTCAGCGTTCCCTTGTGATCATTTTATTCTACAACAAACTAAAGTCCCTCTATGCTACTACTGCTAATAATGAACGCGCGTTTGATTTGGCGGGCTCTTCTTTGAGGCGGCCGAATAAGTGGAGACCCCGCCAAACAGACCCGGCTGAACAGGTCCGTAAGTGACTGATCTACATATAGACAACATGCAATCGTCGCGCTATTCGCCGCTAAAGAGCCGGTAAAGAAGTCGATTGATTGGTGTATCACATTCCGATTCCACAAAAGCGTGTACGAATCATGTAAATTTGAAGCTATTGGGTCAGGTCAGTTTACTCTGTAAGTGAGGGGTTACCCTCAAGCAAAAGTCAGGAAATAGCTTTCTTGGGTAAAGTCAGTCCGACGTCTTTTGGTATGGCTATGAGCCGTGGCTCTCTGCCAGGTGGTGAAAATGTCAGCGGCGGGTTGTCAGTGGGAAATTGTGGCGCTGGTTGGATGCCTCCTCTAGAAGTAAAGTTTTAGTTTGCCTTCTTCGCTTCAAACAATGTTTGCTGGCCCGCTCGATTTTCGGGTTTTGGCATGTGATTTCCTGCGCTTAAGTCAACGTCAACCTGAGCGAGGCGAGGGTTGACTTGTCGTGATATGGCTGTCGCGGGATATGATATAATGAAACCGGTCTACTCCTCAGTACTCCGTATACAAAATATGCGCATGTTCTCATGCGCCGGTTGCATCCATGTGATCTATGATCAGCACTGAGTGAAAGCCGCCTACACCTAACCCATGACAGAAAAACGCAGACAACGAAAATGAATACTGATGAAAGGAAAAATCAAAATGCGTATTATATTTTAGTATCCCCAAACGCCGTGGTTTCCAAAAGGAAGTCTCTCTGCTCCTATTTTAAAACCTTGCTCCTTGATAATGATTTTGATAATACTATATACCATGCCATGGAATGTCAAAATGCGAAATGCAAAATGAGAAATGCCCTGGCGAAGCCCAAAACACACCCTAGACGCGCGATCACCCTTCCATAATATAGTAACCTCATGCGCTGAAATTGGACGTTATCTCGACAGTGAAAGGCCAGATAATGCCCAGAAGAGCTCGTGGCGGAGTGACAAGGAACTTGTTGAGTGTAGGCTGAGTTTCCGGTGAGCAGCCAAGACTCGAGCCTATCTCAAGGTCGAAAAGTCCAAGCTTCTGATGGCCAGGCTGATTTGATGTTTGTTGCAGTGGTTTAGGAGGAAACAAGGGCGATCTCAACAGGGGTTCGCCTAAACTTTGACTCTCGATGTATGCGCGAAGAGAGAAAAGGGCAATAGTAAACGCGCGTTGGGCAGGCAGTAAGAAAAGCAAAGTGCAGGAGAAGTGAAACGGCAGAAAGCAAACAGCAGAAACAAAACAAAGATAGCAAATGCAAATAAAGGAAACAAGAAAAGATAACAAATGCAAATAAAGTAAAGTAGAAGCCGGGTATCATGGTGCGTAAAAACGAAGTAAAAAGAATGTCGGACTGGCATATTGGCCAGATAAAGATGCGGTGCGAAATGAAGAAGTCGAGGGGGCAAGAACCAAAAAGTCAATAAAGTATTAGGAAGCGGCTCTAGTGAGCCCTGACTTTGAAGCTGGAAGTCTTGACGAAGCGCTTCGTCAGACTCTGAACGGCAACGCCCACAACCATCAGGGTCTCAATGCCGAGCAGACCGATCCACAGGCTGTTGAGAATCTTGTCTTCCGAGTCAAACATGGAGCTGTCGATGAGCTTGAAGCTGTCGATTTTGAAAGTGTTGATGTTCATGTTAGTGAACAGGTCCATTCTGAAGGCGTCCATTTCAGTTTGGTAAATAACGATAGCTCTTGGAGTATGGAAAGAGATAGAGTATAGACAAATAAGTATCACGAGAAGAAAACGACGACAGTGTTTATATGTGGACCGTAATACAGGCGGGTCTCAGTATAAGGTGTGACAAAGGCAGGAGAAAGGATAAAACAGATGCCACTAATGGGAGGATATAGGCACTTGTATGATAAGGAGAAAAAATAGCTGGATTATATGAGAGTAGATCAGTGGAGACTGTGAGAAGATTGTCGATATGATACAGAAGAGAAAATGAAGAAGAAAGCAAGAGGAAGAAGTGACAAGTCAGGCAGGATGAGGGGAGTTTATACAAAGAGCGCCACGCTACACAGACTTATTTTTTCCCTATTTTATTGCTTCTTCTTTTCTGACTTCTTACGAGTCACGTCCATAGCCGAAGCGCAGCAAACAAACAGGCGGACGAAAAACAAGGGAAACTGTGAAAATCAGAGAAAGAGAAAACAAGGGAAGGAAAAAGAGAAAAGAATCCCAGCCGGGCGGAGTATTTTTATATATATATTTTTTATTTTTATTTTTTTTACAGAAGAACAAAGGCCAGAAGGAGAGGGAAAAAGAAATGGGAAGAAGACAAGACGGCTGAAATTTGAGAGAAAAAGCAAGGATTGGGAGATGCAGATGCAGGTAAGTAGGCAAGAAGCAGGAGACAGCCAGCAGACAGAAGTTTTCTTTTTTTTTCTTCCCATTTTTTTTTCTTTTCTTTTGCTTTCCTTCGTCTTGTTAACTCTTGGTCGAATAAACAGACAGACGTAGCCCGTGTAAAGTTTATGAATGAAAGAAAAATAAATATCCAACTGTAATGGCCGTTATCGACTACGGAGTACAAAGTTTGTCAGCTATGGAGTCTAAGACGAGCAAGGCAAAACCGATGACGCCGACGCGTGACGGAATTATAAATCAAGGGTTAGGGTCGCGGTTGCGGGTAATCGTCGGAGCTTTAGGAAAAATTTGCGCATTGTTAAGAGAAGTTGGACCAGTTTGGAGATGGCTTCAAGAGAAGAAAAGGGACAATGAATGGAGTATTGTTATTTTGCTGTTCTTCTGCTGCTTTTATCGTTTTGCTCGTTAGTTTTTATTTTGACGTTATTTCACTCGATCTCCTCCTTTTTCCCGGTTTGATTTATCGCTGGGTTTCATTGGTCAGCTCCGCTAAGAGACAAGAAGAATCGGACAAAATGGAGAAAGAGAACTGGGTAAGAATAAAAGCCCGTAGGAATAAGAGGTGAGGGGCATCAGTGGGATTCAAACACACAAAGATTCACAGCGATTTCACACGTGAGAGTGTCAGAAAAAAAAAGTATTCCGATCGGGATCATCAGACTGCGAACTCCGCCTGTGTCGGGTTCTTATTTACGATATCAAGAACTTATATACTACGAACACTAGTAGTATGACTATCATAATGTCGCACATTTAATCACAAACTCAACATGTAAGCGGTGTAGCTCAAAGAGAAGGGGGAAAAAAAAAGGTTTTACTGGATCCTCTCACTCTTTCAAGATTGAGTCTGGTGACGCAACACAGCACCAACACCAGCTGCATATCTCAGAATGAACCAAAACTAAGAAAATTCATGACGCAAGATGGGCGGCAAGGTTGATAATTCACTCACTCGGACTCCGGCGCTGCACGCCACACAAGTACTCACATGCTCAGTGAGCCGTTTGAGAGTAAAACTCTGCTTCACCCGCCACATGCAGCTAAAGCCAAGACCATGTGTGTTTCCGCCGTGGGTTTCTTCTTGGCTGGTGACTGTCTTGCCAACGCACCGTTTATCTGCTTGGAAAAAGAGATTTCCGAGAAAAAGAAATCAGAAGCGACTTAATACTAACAGACAGCCCGTCGTCGCCAGTAGGGGTAGAGTCAAAAGGATGATGGAAAAAGAGGGGTCTCTTTTTTTTTTGTCAATGGACATAACAATAGAAAGACGACAAACTACTTTTGGTTGTACCACGGTACAAGTATGCGTAGTAATTTGTGCCAAGTGGAAAGCCGCATGCATGATGAAGGGTTTATTTTTGGACAGATCCGACAAGCGGTGAAGTTTGTTTTGTCATTTCACAGAAGCACAGCCATAGCCCTGATCGCCAGCCAATAAGCTGCTGAAATTAGATAACTAGATGTTCAGAATTCATAGAACCCATTATATTCTCGGCTCTTGCACAATTCTATGACATCGTCTCACATCCAAGTAATCTGGCAAACAAACAAATGACGCACAGACTTCGCCAACTAGCATGACCTCTCCTTCCAAAGTCACAACTCAGCGTAGCAGCCCAACTGCGGGGAATTTCCCACTACAACGTACTATGTGCTGTTATGCAACATGCCTTGAGTAATCCACGAGTTGTCATCCTGCACATCAACACACGCCTCCCCAGCTCATCCGACTGTATTAAACGCATGCTCATGTCCACTGGGATGCTCTGAAACGACAGGGGTTATTTATTTATTTATTTTTTTTCCCGACCCATGGATAATGATAGGAGAACTCGCTCGCTGGCGTGGTATTTTGGAGCTTCGTGTAAGTGAGAGCTGCCTCGTTAAAGGCTTGTGGGAAATATTGTACCGGCCAGAGCACAGACTTTTTCTGGCACAAAGCCGCATTTCTATCAGCTTCGTCCGCTTTCGACCACCACACAGACACCAAGCTTGGGCATCGGTGAATAATTTGCTGCCCTCATTGACTCCAGTCTCTACTACGTAGTATTCGAAGAATCATGTCATGAAGAGCCCCATTGATAACATTCGTATTACTACCCCCTCTTTTGAAACAGGCACGATTTGAGTTACTACGTAAACAAAGACGCGATAATGAAAGAGAAAAATGAACATGGCATGGCCGGACATCAATTTGAGAAGATATTGCTTGAAACTTGACTTAGATAGCATAAGCTGACTGAGTAGTTCGGACATGTAAGAAGGAGAAAGTTTTAGTATATCCCTAAGAAGATGGGATGTTGTTCTATGATCTGCACGAGCAAAAAAAGAGCGACTACAATCAAAGTTGATAGGATAAAAATATAAGCCGAATATAGGCATTGGAGACACGGGGAATCGAACCCCGGACCTGATCCAAGCTGCAAACCAGAAAGCTTGAAACATGCTAAGGATCCGTCATACCACTAGACCATGTCCCCAGTTATTTTTATGAGTTTTTTTAGTAGAGACTATAAATGTTCAATTCTCCAAGTTTTCGCCGCCGGGGCTCCGGCGCCGCATTACTTTGACTACTCTGTACTACATTCGAGCACCCAAAACGACCTTCCTGCAGTCCATAATGAGTCAGTCTAATCGTGGACGTTGGGTCATTCGCTTATAGTAATAGGGAACCTTCTGCAGACCAAGGAACCACAAAAGCATCCACGTCCACCGATGAATATATCACTGTTCATGGACGGGTTGAAACAGACAGATAAGTTAAATATCGATTGTTAGTAGAACTATGCTGCTCGAGAGAAATCATTTGTGAACAGAAAGTAGAAAGTAGCTGGTGTTAGGTTGAAGTTGAGGCCGATGGATGAGAGGCTCTAGAATCTCTTTCCACGTCACACCGAGGGAAGAATTAGTGTATATACGTAGTCTATTTTCAAAAAAGTAAGACCATGATAGTCAGGATCAATTAGACAGTAGGAGCAAGAGAAATATCTCAATATATGTAATCATCATTATATGGACGTAACCCTGAGTCACTAGGTCAGAGTATGGAGAAGTATCTTAAGATGTACTGTACATCCGTACAGTTATCAATCATATACAGTGTATTTGTATAAAACATACAATGTCTCTGTCACAAGTATCCTGAAAATAATACACGTTTCAGTTGTCTTCGATAGCTTACGATTTTATCTTTGTTAAGCATTTACTATGGCATCTACCTTATACCTATTTTGGCAGTCTATCTTTTCATTATATCTTCAAAAAAAAGTACTCCGCTTGTAAAAAGAACATTCTTATACCCTAGCATCTATATAACTCTTTCTAGAAGGAGCGACCACTTTGTTTACGGACTACGTACTGGGTACTAGTACTACAATCCGCACATGTGAGCTTACGTGACAGTCGTCTTGCTCAATGCAAGGAGCAATAGCCTGTAAAGCCTTTTAGTTAGTTAACTTGAGATTAAAGGAAGCCTTTTCGTTTCTATCGTCAGTATTTTCATTCCTAGCCTTTCCTTTATGCCAACCCGCCCTCTTGTAATCGAGCAGCGACGGGCATCGTGAAAGCTAGGGATCAAGTATATTGTGTAGTATTTGGTATCTGGTAGTGATAAAACAAAAAAAAAGGCAAACAGTGATTCAAGGAAAAATACTAACCAGAATCGTGTGCAGCCCCCAGATGATAGGTATTAACCACTGTTTCTATTATGATTTTATATGCCTTCTAAGTGAAAAGAAGAATAAAGAGTAGGTAGGCAAAAAGTAAATTTTAGTAAACAAAAGTTTAATATGGAGACACGGGGAATCGAACCCCGGACCTGATCCAAGCTGCAAACCGTAAGGCTTGAAACATGCTAAGGATCCGTCATACCACTAGACCATGTCCCCAACTTAGTGTGATACAAGCGTTCACTACCAGAAACTATAAGGGTAAATTCTCAAATTTATGTCACACAATACACGACCATAGCCTGTGGAAAATACGAGGTCTCGTCTCAATCAATTTGTGTCACACAAGTTGCAGACCTTCTAGATTATGTAACATGATGGAGCAGTTCAGGAAAATGGGAGTGTACCAGGTATAGATAGAAGCTCTTTATTGAGAACCTCTGAAAATATGAAAAACTAGGCATACATGGGGATCTGGGAAACAAAAGAAAATATACAAAACATGATCACACGTCTCCCAAGGCCAAAACCCCAGTCTAAGAACAATGTCATTTCTTCGGATACTAATTCTCCTGAACCTTAGATTCTCAGCATTCCGGCGCTGTATCCACCTGGTCCGGTGATGGAATTGTCACCCGAGCTGCTCTTCTCGAGGCCAGTTTTTGCATAGGTTATTCATGTCGGATGGCAGAAATGGGTACAATCACGGCACCAGCGGCCATGGTCCACGTGAACAGCACACCGACCTTCTCCCATGCGCCGAGCAAACCGCTTCTCGCCTGTCTTGAGCGACAAAACACCCCAGCTGCAGGTCACCCGCCGTTCACATGGAATTCGGCCTAGCTCCAGCGGGTCGTTTTAAAGGTTGTCATGGAGACCGAATACACAAAATCTCTTTGGCGACTTGAATGTCACACACGTTGTTGGACAGATCGGTGAAGATACCGACACAGGCTTTTTAGTCATTGTAGGCTGGGCGGTGCGTGACCAAACAGCACAGTGCACAGTTCCTGTAGCTTTGGAGATAACTTGGCGTGCATCTTCGTCACTTTTGTGGCCTCGTCCAATTCAATGCGGGCGCACAGGACTTCGAACTTCACCGAGAACTCGTAAAAGTCAGTTGCTCTCGACATGCTCTAGGACGACAGCTCATGGCTATTCTGGAAAAGGTCATCATGGTTCTAGATTCTGTCCAGATAATTCCACAGAGCTCCCACGGAGGGGAACTGCCAGCACTGTGAGGCTTCCGGCTCCGTGATCATCTGACGGCGGAAATGTGCCGTCAATTCAGCTGCACTGCCTTTCCGGTGGATGCAGGTGAACAGAGGTTTGGGAGCTTCATAGGGGAAACTGTTCTAGTGTTGAAAGAGGTTGAGGCAGATATTGTCACGCCACAGACGGTAGTCGGCTGACAGGCTCTGGTCTTCCGGGAGAGCCTGAATACGTGCCGCCCTCAAAGTTGTACTGGGCTAGGTTGTAGCAAAAGTAGCGGGATTCTTCCTATGTGTGACGCAGGTTCATCGCCATTCTGTGAAGTTTTTTTTCTGAAGATCCATGAGCTGGGTCTCTTGGCTCTTTGTTTCGGTGCTGGCTCGGGTCAACCCCGAGAGGGAGTGTTCATCAGCAGCTGGCTGCTCGGGGTCGAGATTCTGGAGAACTTTCATGACGTCGGAGTCTAACCGAAACATCCAAGTGTGTTGATAGGATGAGCGAGTGTCGACTTGATTGCGGCAAAAGCCTTGAACGAGAAAAGAGAGGAGCCAAAATACGGTAGAATCAGCGGGACAGGCATAAAAACAAGTCTCGGCCCCAACTCCCGCCCTGGCCAAAAGTCTATGCTCACAACAATGCCGCTCCTTTGTGCACTCTGGATACTAAGCAACTTTATACAAAGTACTTACTCATTCGCTTGGATAACTCTACATATACAGGGGCGGGAAGCAGTGTAAAAGCAAGGTGATTGGCAAAAGCCTGGAAATTGCATTTACAAACAAACAATTGTCCCAGCTCTGGGTAGGCATCATTTGGCATGGGGCCTAATTGGCCATCTAGTATGAATGCAAGTCAAATTCAGATGTAAACTTCATCAATAGCGAAAATTTAAGAATGCGCGTAAAATATACGGCCAAATGTCGTAACCAGTATATCAAAAACTTCATATGCTTCTATACTACATTGCTCAGCCCCGCTTGAACCCCTTGGTTGTCTTGTTATCCTTCATTCTCCGCTCCTTACCCGCCGTCTTCCTCCGCCGCATCCACGAACGATTCAAGTCTCCGCGATTCTCCCAGAACCATTTCTGGAAATTACTCCCCTCTGCGCCCTGCGTGGCCTCTGCCGCCCGCTGCGCCGCCAGTTTTTCTTCCTCTTCGGGATCACGCTGCTCTTCCTCTTCCTCCTCGTCGTCATCGCCCGGGAAGAACCGCCGTAGGCGGCTCGGGTGCGCTGTATCAGGCGTGGGTGCCGCGCTACGGAGCCCGCGCTCTTCAAAGTCCTGGCGCGTAAACGGCGTCATCGGCGGCAGCATGGTCCGCGGCGGCGGGTGTAGCGAGGCAGAGGCGTCGGTCTCGGATTCAATGTCAGAGTCGGCATCAGCGACGCTGCCAAAGAAGCTAAAGGGCTCGTTGCCGGGCTCGGTAGAAGAGGAGGCAGCAGCTGTAGGCTTCTTGTAGAGTGCTTCAAGGGGGTGGATGACGGCGGGCGCTGCGGGAGGGGGGATCTTGATGGTCAGACTCTTCATGGAGCTGGACGTAGCCGGGCGGTCGTCGAGTTTTGAGTCTGCATCGGTCTTGACTGCGGAGAAGGGCTGTTTAGGGGTGCCAGTGACGGAGGACTTGATCTCTTCGTCACCCGAGCCGTCCTCAGAGGAAGAGTCATCATCCGAGGAGCTGTCTTCTTCAGAAGAGGTGTCTTCCTCGCTGCTGGTGGTGTCGTCCTCCACAGGAGCCTTTTTCTCCGGCTTCTTCTCCTCCACGGGGGCTTTCTTCTCCTCCGTCTTCTTTTCCGCCTTCTTTTCCACCTTTTTCACCTCCTCCTCATCGCTGCTGCTCTCAGACTCTGAGGAAGACGACGACTCAGACTCAACGGGCTTAGAAACAGGCTTAACCGTCTTAGGCGGGTCGCGCAGGAACGTGGGGAACTTGGTCACATGCTCAAACTCGTGCGCCACAATCTCTCTGCTCGTTCTTCCGTCCTTGCGCGTCTTCTTGCTCTTGGCACCAGCCTTGGCCTCGGGCATGGGTTTCCCGCGCGGAACCACTGTCTTGATCAGACACTCCTCCTTCTCCGAGTACAGCGAGCGCACCTCTCTGCGTTCCTTGTCCTTTTTTTCCTTTTTGTCCTTTTTGTCCTTTTTGTCGTCATTCTTGTCGTCATTCTTGTCGTCCTTCTTGCTGCGCACCTTGGTCTTGGCCGACTTGCGCGCCTGCTCCGGCGTCACTGTCCACCCGCGCTTGACCTTGCGGTCGTCCTCGAGCACAATCGCCGGAATCACCATCCTATCGCGCTTGCGCTTCTTGGCGGTCGTGATTTCCGTGCCGTCGACATCAATCACCACCTTCTTGCGCTTCTTGGCAGGCGCCTCAGCCTCGGCCTCGGGCACGTGTTCAGCGGGCGGCGCGCGCGCCTTGTCGACCTTCATCTTGGCACCGCGCAGGGTAGCGCCGTTGAATTTCTTCTTGATCTTTTCGGCGGCCTCGGTCGGCAGATCGACGAAGCCGTAGCGACGCTCGGGAAACGTCTCAAGTGTGTGGAACGAGACGTTGCGGGCCTGCGGGAGCACGGCGGACGAGATGACCACGGGGAGCAGCGTGGCGTCGAGCGGCGAGATGTGCAGGCGTGTGTATCCGGGATCGGCGGGGGCGGTATTGGGAGCGGCGGGCTTGCCCTTGGATGACGAAGCGGGCGCGCTCATTCGATCGGGGTTGAGCGGCGGGAGAAAAACGAAGGGTTCAGAAACCGGTGGGTTAAAAAGTGCGCAGTAGAGAGCCGCTTAAGCAGACAGTAAATCAGAAAAGCAGTTCAATTGTGAGTTGTCAGAGAATGTGAATTTCAGTGTTGGGTGCGACAAACTCGCAACCTCGACTTATCAAGTGAATCAAGGCGTTATCAAATCTTCAAGAAAGCACAGCCTCGATCTGATCGCAAGAAGGTTTAAAAATCCAGCAGCAAACAAATTTGCGGTTGATTTTTGGTGGGTACTAATGGTGCCAAAAGTGGATAGCGCTGGTACCAATCTCCACTTTGGCACAGTGTTACGTAGTGCCTGGACTTGGACCAGGCTCGGCTTCAATCGTGAAACGGCGGAATAGAGCTGGAATGAGGGCTGGTTGAGACTGAAAATTACAGTTATAAAAAGGAACCGGATATTTATTCGAGAAAATCTTTCTAGGGAGCTTGCATCAGATAAGCGCCACCCAACATGGAACAGCTCGGCCAGCCAGGTCGACTCTAAACAATCAAACAGTCGTAATCGCCCGACCACAAATCTTGGAGCCAGTTTGTTTTGGCCTCAGCTTCTGTATTCTGCTGTCGTTTTATGTCCTGCAGTTTCCACGTCTTTCGGAGCATATCCACACTTTTCAGAATATACCCCCACGGCACCGTGCTCCACATTTCCATCAGCCGGCTCATGATCCACTGGCGCCGCTCGGCGTCTCCACATTCGGCCCCGGCCATAAACAGCGGCCAAGCAGCGCCCTTGAAGTGCACATCGTCTTTGCCGACAAGCCTCATGTGTGCGAAAATGTCGTCGACGAGCGCTTCGGCGGTGACGGGCCCAGAAGCGGCGGCCATGGGGAGGGCGCGGATGACGTACAGACAGATGGCGGCGCGATGCGAAGCCGCCACGTGTTCGCGGTCAGCGGCGTCGTTAAAAATGGCGACGCTGGGGATGCTGTCAACCCATTGTTTGAGGTCGTAATGACGAGTTTCTTCGATGAGAGTGATGGCGTCTTGGATGATGTCGGCGTCGGCTCTGCTGCCGATTTGGTTGGCTAGTTCTGAAGCTTTTGGGATAGTGGCGAGCATGAATGGCGGGCAGCATAAGTATGAATCGGCCTGTGTTCGCCGAAGAACAGGTAGCAAATCCAGAATGTGGCTCCCGACTTGTACACCGCGGGTTGTTGACATGAGAGTTGAGCCGAGAATGTGATAACTGAACGGTAGTTAGCTTCAAGCATCCAGCAATGGATACAGTCAAACATACATGAAGAAGTTGGCCAGGACATTGTCGAATATCGGGTTCTTCATTAGCATGCCCTTCTTTGCCCCCTCCTCCAGAGACAGCGTGGCCAGAAGCTTACTGGCGCCCTCCAGGTGAGACTTCCAGCCGCCCTGGCTTATGTCGATGAGCTCGATATTCACAAAGAAAAAGGCAGCCATGATGGCGATTTCGCGGCCACCTTGGTCAAGATTTCCAAGGACAGACCGCATGTGGTAGATTGCGCGCTGCTTCGCAAGAAGACCGTCGAGAAAATACTTGTTGGCGATCTGATTGTGCGACCGCAGAGCTATGCAATAATCGCCAATGCCATTGTCGTCTGGGAGGTCTATTGGATGCGTCTGGTAGAGATTGGCAATGTGTATGGCCGAAGAGGCAATGATGACGTTTGTCAAAACGGGATGGGTTAGAGCCATTGGGATAATGTCCCGAAAGGGGTTGACAAAAAGTGCATCGTGGGCAACAATGTCTTTGGTTACACGGTAGACTGGTGGTGTTAGTACTCCGTAACAGGAGATTAACTAGAAAAAGTGCCAGAGAAGCAGCAAAATTGGCATATTAATGCGCCACTCAATAGGCAGTCTTTACATACAGTGGTGCAGATATCGCTTAGTTGACAGGCCAAAATCTTGAAAGAGCGGGTCGAGAGAACGACTGGGGCTTGGCAATGCTGACGTCAGAATCGCTCTGGCCTTGAGATAGCCCTCGATTTCTTTTTCCACGTCGAGGTCTGGCCCAAACTGCGCAAGGGACTTGGAGAAGACTAAGTCTTGGTCACATTTTAAGGGCGTATGTTGGGTTTCTGGGTCACAGGGCGGTCGCTTGGTGTCTCGCGTTTTTGGAGGGTTTGGCGTAGCGTCCAACTTTTCCTTTTTTTGAACTGGCGGCTTAGGCGGAACAGGCTCGTTGGCAGCTCTCGCAGCAGTAACGGAGACTTTTGTGGCGGCAGCAGCAGACATACGCGTCACAGGAACAGCCGCATGTTCCGTGTCATTTTTTTTACCGTCGCCGGTCCACTGCGTCCACACAAAGAGCTTATCATAGCCAAGACATTCCTGGCCAGTCGTGAAGCACTTGTTGCATGTGGGCCGAGACCGGTCGCATCGGAGGCGGCGCCGGCGGCAGTTGTGGCATGCTTTGGTAGAGGAGTCTCGGCCCCGCGCCGGCGGTCTCACGGGCATTAGATTTTTGGGGGGAATAGAGGTTGTATAAAAATAAATGTCCACCAAATTTGTGCAGGGACTTGATGAGAAACAACAGTCTGGCTGGAAATGTGTTGTGCAGGACTTGGATCGCTGGCATAAATTGTACAGAATAGGCTGAGGAAATATTAATTAGTGCAACAAGTACTAGTGGAGTCTGTGCTATAGATGAATCATGAGACCCTTATAACAAGCTCTGCTTGGCGGTAGCCTTGCAGATGCAGCAAACAATATGTTTAATGCAAGAGAAAAAAAAACAGAAATAAACCGAGACAGATCGAAAGTAACGAAACCTGTTTTCTGATGCATGAAAAAAAAAATCTAGAAAAATATCAAAGTGAGGTTTAAAGTTTAAGACGGTCTCGGCGGACCGGAATCCAGAATGGAACAGAAAGATAACCGGTAGCAAATATCAATTAGGTAAAGAGAATATGCCCCCACCGACTATAGCCAAGAAGGGCAATCAAACAGCAACAGGTGCAGATTGAAAGCCTAGTTAGTGGGCGGAATTAGCGGGGTGGGTTGTGGAGGGCAGGGAAAAGCCGCCTAGAAGAGCGCTGGTTACACCAAGCCGAAAGGTTCGAGAAAGCTCAAGGACGGTACTGTATTATTGATCGCCAGACATTGAAAGACATGAGCAAAACGATGGCTAATACTACTCCGTGTTTTAATAGGAGGGTGCACAGTATAAATATTTTGGGTCAGTGGGGATCAGCGTGATGCTCACAAGTTTTAGCCACTAAATTAACACTTTGTTTTGTGCTTGGTTCGCAGGGAGGGGTTTTTACTAGGGTTAATTATCTTAGGGTTGCAAAGAGCTCTTGAGCCTAGTAAAGCATCCACTTTTCATGAACAGGCGTAATTGGTGTAGTGGTAACATTAATCGTTGCCATCCGGTAATGATTTCGATTAGCCCTGGGTTCGATTCCCAGATTACGCATCTATTTTTCGCACATGTAGCGATCTTCTTTTTTACATCTTGATCATATAAATACACAACTCATTAACCGTAGCGTCCATAATCACATATCCTTCTCCTCCTTTCCCACATTGCCCAGTCTCCACAACTCACGGAATCTGCTCTTCTCCTCATGCAGCATCATCTTTGGCTTTCCTTGTTCTAGAATCGTGCCCTTGTCCATGACCACCACCTCGTCGGCATAATCCACCACCATATCCAGCCGATGCGCTACCATGACCACTGTATACGCCTCAAACTCGCGGCGGATAATCTCCTGCATGTCCCGCTCCGTCTCTGTATCCACTCCGGACGACACTTCGTCTAGCAAGAGAAGCCCGCCACGGCGTCTCTCGCCCTGCTGCTGGCGCACTTGGTCGCGCACACGGCGGCGCACAATTGCGCGCGCCAGATTAAACAGCTGTTTCTGGCCGGCACTCAGCGAGTCGGCGTCCATTGCAGCGTCCAGGCCACCACGGTCTTGGACAAACTTGCCCAGCTTAACGGTCTGCAGCACAGAGAGACACAGGGCGGTGTTGGCGCAGGCGAGCGGGTCAATGTTTTGCTTGATGGAGCAGCCGCTGGGCAGGAACACGGGGTCCTGTGGCACAGCGATGATGCGTTTGCGGAGCGTGGAGCGGTCAATCCTAGACAGCGGGATGCCGTCGATGAAAAGGCCGGGGCTGGCTGAGGGAATGGGATCGAGGAGCTTGAGGAGAAGCAGGACGAGCGAGGACTTGCCGCTACCAGTGCGGCCGCAGATGGCGACTTTGGTGCCGGCGGATATGGCCAGGGAAACATTGTCCAGGACGAGTTTGGGTTCGGGCGTTAGGGAGGAGGGGTCGGCGGGAGTGGGCGACTGCCTGTTGGTTGTTAGCGGTGGTTGCAGTACATAGCAGTATATGTGGCGGCTGTGGTATGAGAGACTTACTCGTAAGAAGCACACACGCCGCTCATCACAATACGGCCAGTCTCGGGCCAACTTTCGGGCGGCACAATGTCTTCATCCGGCTTATCCTCGGGGGCCACCTTTTGGCGGAACGTGCGGAGACGGGCCACAGCGCCGATAGACGTTTCAACCACAGTGTACATGCTGATCAGATCGGCCAGCGTCGAGCCAAAGCTCATCAGCGAGATAAACGAAGCGCCGGCAAAGCCGACAGAGGCGTTGAGCTGTGTGGCCAGAGTGACCAGCAAAACGGCCATGACGGCCACGATGATGTTGAGCACAAGCATCAGCCACTGCTGGATCATGACAAGAAGATAGGCTGGGCGTTGTGAGCGGTCGACGAGGGCGTAGTTTTGGAGGAGATTGGGCTGGCTCCAGCCAAAGGCCCTGATGGTAACGACGCCGTTGATGGTGTCAAGAAAGTGCGAGCTGAGACTTTAGTTAGACAGGAGGCAGAGAAAGGGAGAATGAAAACTTACTACAGAGGACTCTTGGCCTCGAGATCCAGCATCCGCAGCTGTCGAGATGTGCGCAGATAAAACTTTTGCAGCAGCCACAGCACAAAAACCAGAGCCGGGTAACTGATGGCCAGATACGGCGACGCCAGCGCAATCACACAGGCTGTGCCCACCGCCATGACGAGATTTGCGCCCAGATGCGCTAGCGACGTCGGCAGTTCCAGATCGATCAGGCCCAGATCCTGCGAGAACAGATTCGTCACGACGCCGGCATCGGTCGTTGTGAAGAAGCGCAGCGGCGCCCGCATAATCGTGTGCAAAATGCTGTTGTGCAGCTGAGTGCCCGACCGGCGCACCATGCGCATAATGGTAAAGTAAAAGCCGGCGGCAATGGACAGCGTTTGTATGCCTCGCAGCAGGCCAAAGACCCCGAGATACACGCTGTGCGAGTAGCCGTACTTGTCTTCAGTCCAGAAGCCTAGCCACACGGTTGAAAAGCTGCCGGTGAAGCCGTACACTACACTCGCTACGGCAAACATGGCAAAGTTGAGCAGGCCCGTGTTGGAAAAGTACTCGGCATAGACTGTGAAATCGCCAACCTGCCGCGCCGTATCGAGACTGTCGACCAGTTCGTTCTTCTCGCCCGACGGTTCCCTGGCATTTATAGAGGCCAGAGTGCCACGGTCAGGGCCCTCGGTCTGCGTCTCGGACGAAATGGTATCTGCATCAGAGTCCCAGACTTTCAGACCCAGGCTGGCCACGTACTTGTTCTCGCGCATCAGCTCGGCAAACGAGCCCTGCTCAACCACGCTTCCGTCGGCGCCCAGCGCGATAATGTGGTCGGCAATGTACAAGTGGCGAATCGAATGCGTGCACAGCAGCGCTGTGGCGCCGCGCTTCTTGACCAGTCCTTCGGGCCCAAACACGCGCGTGACGACTTCCGTCTCGGTATCGTTGTCCAGGCCGCCGAGCACGTCGTCAAAGATCATAACGTCGGAATCTAGATACAGCGCGCGGGCGAGCGACACGCGCTGCTTTTGGCCGCCCGACAGCATGATGCCGTTGCTCCCAATCTTGGTTGCATCGCCGCCTGCTAGCTGCGCAATGTCGCCGCCCAGCATGGTGGCCTGCACGATGGCGTCGTACTTGGCCGGGTCGAAGCGCGAGAAGCCGATAATGTTTTGCTTTAGCGAGGCGTTGAGCAGGAATGGCGTCTGGTCGCAGAAGCCGATGCAGCCGCTGCGAGAGCGTACACGCACGTCGCCAAACGAGTGTGGCGTCTCGCCGAGGAGCACTTTGCACAGCGTCGACTTGCCAGAGGCTACGGGGCCCACGACCATGGTCAGCTTGCCGCGCGGAATCGCCACGTTGATGTTCCGGAGCACGTACGTGCCAGGTATCCAGCCAAAGAAGCCCCTGCTAATGGACAGGGCCACGCCGTTGTCATCGTCATCGGGCAGGGGTGAGTTCAGTGCATGCAGCGGCACGTTTAGCATATGTAGTGGAATCCCATAGCGAGTAGACTCTAGCAGCTGGTCGGTGCTCGCCTTACTGGCCAGATGTACGGCCGTGTCGTTGCGGAAATCCACATGCTCTTCTTGCTCCAGGAACTCGCGCACGCGCACCAGACACGTTAAGCCCGTCTGCAGCGGCGCCACAATCTGCATCAGCTGCGTCAGCGGCGACGTCAGCAGCAGCATAAAAGTCATGGCCGTGTACATGGCTGTAACGCCCAGGCTCTTGCCCGCCACGGCAAACGCAAACACTGGCACCAGATTCGGCGGACACATGCTGATGGTAACCACGACAATCAGCAGCGCCCGCCAGCGACTCCCCGCGGCAATCTCCGCCACACGCATGCGCCGCACAACGGCTGCTACCGGCTCCGTCATACCCGAGATCTTGCTGCTCTTCATGGTGCTAATCACCGCGCTGGTCAGTCCGACGCGCTTCTCGATTTCCACGAGCCACGTGCGCTGGCGCAGGCCGACGGGCACGGCAAGCACCGCCACGGCCAGCGTGCTGACCACTATAGTCACCAGCGGCGCGGCAAAGGCGCTGCCGAGCTGCCGGTACAGCAGCCACGAGCCGACAGCGCCTTCAACAAGACTGACCCACAGCACGTGAATCAGTGAGGCGGCCGTGGTAATGCGCTCCATGTCGCTGCTCATCAGCGTAACGGGCGCGGCGTTCTCCAGCGACGAGCTCTGCGACCTGGCCGTCTTGGCATATACGGCAATCGACAGACACGCGCGAATCATGTAGACACAGCGCGTGTTGAGGTAGTGTGCCATGGCCGTGAACACTGCAAGCCCGCCGTAAATCAGGGCCGCCGCACCAATCAGGCCGTATCCCACAGCTGATGAGCCCGCGGACGATTCGGGCGCCGCGGCGTTGACAAGCAGGTACTTGAGCAGGGCGGCCATGAAGAACGGCTGGCAGTACGTCAGCGCAATGAGCGCCAGTTCCGGGACAACTGGCAACAGAAAAGCCGCCGGCATGGTCTTGAACAGCAGCAGTGGCACGCCGAATGTGCGGCCGTGAAAGCGCGTCGTTGCCATGACGGCAGCAAAGCGGCGATGCAGACCACGTGATGCCAGTGCCGGATCGAGCGGGTACAAGTCATCGATGGAGAGCACCGTGCGGTAGCCGCGCAGAAACAGCGCGTTAAGCCATGCGTACAGCGACAGGCCGATCAGGCCGCTGGTTTCCTCGGGCGAGTGCTCGGCGCGGATCCAGCGGGCCCAGCGGGCTTTACTGGTGGCTTCGAGGAGGAGAAGGGCGAGTTTGAGGACAAATGCACAAGTAAAGAGCCGGGCGAAGAGAGACGAGAAGAACGGGCCGGCAAGTAGCCACGATGTGCGCACTTGGGTGGCGTCGAGAAGGATAGTAAAGAGGAGGTAAAACGACAGGACCATGGACGGACGCACGGTGCGGGCATGTTCGACAAAGGACAGCGGAAGCATGAAGAGACAGGAAACCAGCGTAAGTGCAGTAGCCGCAATCGAGAGGCGACTGGTCTGTTGTTCGTTGGCTTCCACATAGTGCGTAGTCTGGAGGAGAAGCAGAGCCAGCTGAACCGTGGCCAGCATTATAATGAAAATCTAGAATAAGTCAGCACCTTGGAAACCACAACCAGCACGCACGAGATAGCCATACCATCTTGCTCATCTGGAACCAGTGTCCGTTAACCACCTTGGCCCGCCCGTGCAAAAAAAACAACCGAATGGCCGCAACGCAAACGAAAACGGCACTCGGCACAATCGACATGAAGATGTATTCAAAGCTAAGTGTAAAGTCAAAGTTTCCACGACAGCCCTGGACTACCGGCCCAAAGGCATCGTCATTGGTGCAGTCCGGCATAGTAAGTTTTATTGTGTAGATGAGATGTCTAGACAGATTTGGGGAGATGAACAAGTCAGGATTGAGATGTCAAAGTCAGAGTCTGGATTCTGCAGGCAGTCTTGGACTTTTGGTGGGCTCCATGGAGCCTATCCACTATACACATAACAGCACTATACACATTATAAGAGCACTATACTAACAGCACTATACACACTACTAATATTATCCAACCCTACAGAGAATCCCCAGCAACCATGAACTATCAAAGAAACAGCCAGTTGAGTGGTGGCTGCCAAGTTCGCTCGTTCGCTCATTCACCCAAATTTTTGCACTTTGCCTCTCCATTGTTCTTTCAATCACACCCATTCAACTTCATCCTTCGCCTCAGCTTATGCCGCTTTAGGCCAAAATCCAGGGATTTTCGCTGTTTTTTGCCTGATAAGACCATGTAAGCCGGTTGGCCCAAAGCGGAATAAAGCGGGTCTTTATAGCACAAACATCGTTTTGTTACTTTACCACTAGTATTACTAACATAACTATTATAACCACTTAATCACTTAACCACTGTAACCACTTAACCACTGTAACCACTGTAACTACTGTTACCACTGTAACTACTGTAACCACTGTTACCACTGTAACCACTGTAACCACTTAACCACTGTAACCACTGTTACCACTGTAACCACTGCTCAACCACTTAACCACTGTAACCACTGTAACCACTGTTACCACTATAACCACTGCTCAACCACTTAACCACTGTTACCACTGTAACCACTGCTCAACCACCGTCCAACCACTGTTATAACCGGCTTTCCATCCCCTCTTTCCGCACAAATGCCCACTTCTCTACCCTCCGCGTTAATCGGACTACCGGCCCGTCTACAAACCGCGTGAAAATGTCCGCCGCCACAAGCACCACAAACCCCATCACCACCAGGCCAATAGCCCAACAAGCCGTGCGCTGGATCTGATTTTGCTGCCCTGTAAGCCCGCGTAGCCCCCAGGCCGCCTGAGCCGCTCTGTTCTTGGTGGCCGGTCGGAAATCAGAGCCCATGATCCGGCTTTGCATCATGTTCAGAATAGTGTGCTGTAGAATATACGAAGCAAAGCTGATCTTGCCCGCGTACTGGGCCACGCTGCTGTTGAGTATGCTTTTGGCCATGGAGAGCCGTGATAGGGCCCAGACGGTCAACAGAGCAGCCACCGCATACCAGAAACGGATGCCGTGGTCCTCATCGAATACAGCTGGCGTCATATTCAACAGCCAAATGTAGTCTTCCGTCATGTCGCCCTTGCGGAAGGGACAGCAGAATATAACTGCAGACACCAAAATAGCTATGAGATACACCATGGCTTTGAGCGCAGCCGTAAAACATAACTTGGCTCTTTGTTCTTTGCTTGCCAGAGAACCATCCAGTGAAATAAGCTTCTCGCCAGCCGCCGCCCTTTCAAAGTCACGTGCCAGATGTAAGTCGGCCAAAAAAGCTCCGCTAATAAACTCAAACGCGCCCCAGTGACCACTTACAACCAGCGTATAAAACATCAGAAACGAAAGAGTGACTCTGCGCAGACGAGCCGTGCGGAGCTTTGAAACTATCAGGATAACGAGGAACAATAGCAAAGAGTGTGAAAACTCGATAGGTATTGTCCACAAGTGCGGGTTGTACCTGCTCTTGATTCCACCTTTGTCCGACGCCCACGGCCAGCCAATTTTGTAGATTCCGTCTTGCATCCAGTCCATGAGCTGCTCCGTCATGGTGTCTTCTGGCTTCTTCCAGCCACCGCTGACACCGCTCTGTATAATCAGCACGGTAATCAAGGTCTGAATCATGGGAGGAATCAGCAGACGGAACGGACGTTTAAAGGCTGAAGACGTCAGGTTCTCGTGGCACTTGGCAATGCCTTTCGCCGAGGGTCTTGCGCTAAAAGAATCGTAGTCGTAGAGTTCCTTGAGTGGCCGAAATGCGAGGGCAAATCCAGAGATTACGAAGAATATGTGCACCATGGGCGGTCCCGAGTAGAGCAGTCGTATAATGGGCAGCTGAAGCCATGATGATCCGACCTCGGCTGGATTTGACCCATACAGTGGCAAGAAGGATTTGTGGTTGTAGTCGGTATAGTGGTGCGTGAAAACGATCCACGAGGCAAGACCACGGAGGCCGTCGAGATGCGACGTCGGATGGAGGCGAGTAGGAAGTTTTGGTCTGTCGGTAGCGAGATTGTCGCTAATGAGTGTGGGAACAAGAGCGTAGAACAATGAGTAAACAAACGATGCTGCTCGTCTTGGTCGGTGAAATGCGCGGGAGATTGACATTATAGCGACTCTGTTGTAGTACTGAGGGTGATTATGGCGAAGAGAACAAGTGAAGAGAAACGACCAGCCAGTTTCGATAATGAGAGAAAGAAAGGACCAACACACCGCAACAGATAACTGCCCGCTTTAACTACCTTTACTTCTCTCTACCACGCAAAAGTACTATACCGCCTTTTTAAAACCGCAACTTTCATTATATTGAGCCACTTGTCACGGTCGTCCAATCGAAAATATAAGTGTAATATAAAGCCTCCAGATCAGCCAATGACATCAATTTGCCGCATATCAAGCGTCTCATCTGGTGTGTTTGCAAAGTTCCCTTTAGAAGATTACAGACATGCTGTATGCCAAAACTATCTTTAAGTTGTGTCTATCAAACCATTAAGCCAAGCCTTATTCAGTGTTAAGTCTAGCTGTTTGCCCACCGTATCCCTTGGGAATTCCCCAAGCTTCCTTGCGTCAAAGCCACATTTGACCTGCAAGAATTTGCAGGCAATGACATCTTCCCAAACGCACTTGTGTCAATGTGATATCATTTCATCCTCATTCAGGGTTTTGATACACGATCTGCTATTTGGTCTGCAGAAAAACCCGATAACCTCCCTAAAGATGCTACTGAAGAAAGAGTAGCTAACGGCTTCTTCAAACCAACATCCATTCAAGTCCAGTTGGGGAAACAGACCTTCATTATACAGGGACCAAAGACACAGAAAATACGTAGTACATTCTAGACTACGTGCTGAGACACCACTTACTGGAATGGAAATTCTTGCATGCTTATTTCGCCACGTAAAGAATGGCATTTCTTGTTCTAGTCCTAGCTTGAGAAGCTCTATCTGGGTAGGGAGATCCCTTCGCAATGATAGGTAACCTTCTGTCAACCCTAACCAGGCGACCCTTTTTGCCTTTATAATAATATTTAACAAAACACCAAAATAAATATAGGGCGGTTGGTTTAGGGGTATAACGTTTGCTTCGCATCTTCAGCGAATCTGCGAAAGGTCACGGGTTCGATTCCCGTACTGTCCAGTTCTTTTTGGACTTGACGTCCGACAATCATCAAGTGTCGATTTCTTTTTGCAAAATTCAATCAGTGAAGTTTTGACTATCCATCGATGTGGTCGTGCACGTGGTCGAACAACACTGGGCTCTTACTTGAACCCCTGTAAACTCTTACACAATAATATCTTCAAGTAATCTCGGGAATGTAGAATAGACTTAAAAGCACAAGATAATATTAATCGGTATCGTAACAAAAACCAAAGTGAAGAGAAACAAAAAATCCAACCCATAACTCCAAAAAAGACCCTTAGCACGGTGCTTCGACATGTTTTTGTTTCACGCCAGAGCGCTATGTGCTTCCACGTTTCAGCCCAGCATACAACCCAACAGGCCCACTCAATTCTTTGAGGGCACAGGTGGCGCATCGGTGGGTTTGACAGCTTCCAGTTCAGCTTCAAAGCCTGGAGAGCCCAAACCATGGCTTTTTATGTCGTGCAGACTAATCCGCGGAGGCATACTGGTCACACGAGGAGGGTCGGCGGGTAACTGCGCTATTTCCTGGGAATCTGCCAGACTCTGCAGTTTATCGGTAGTATAATGCCCACCTATCCCCGGCTGCAAATAAATCTGCCCCTTTTGATGCTGTCCCTGCTGTTGCTGCTGCTGTGCCTGCAGACCTGGCGAATGCAGCGGCGACGCCTGAAACGCCGGTGAAAGCGACACCGGCGGCGGCGTCTGGTGCCACGACAGCGTGCTCTCGCTCACGTTGCCCTGCGAAAATGCCGGACTGGGCTGTGACGAGAGAAAACTCGGCGACTGTGGCCCAAACGAGTTTTCTGGCGGCACAAGCGGCGCGCTCGTCGGCGCCGGGAACGTGAAGTCGCCCGGCATCTCAATCGGCGGCGGCGGCTGGATGTGCGAATGCGAGAGAGAAAAAGATTGCGCTTGGCCATGGCCTAGTCGGTACGTGGATCCGCGTGACGTAGATGGTGCCAACGGCTGCGAGAATTGTCTGTTGTGGCCCGTCGCAGCGGTCGCACCCAAGCCCATATGTTGCGTCGCGAATGGTCCATGCGGCTGCGGCGTCGGTGTAGAATGCGGCGAGCGCGGGCACTTTAAGACGGCTGCGGCATAGGGCGTCGCCTCGCCACGCGCAATGGCGTTTTGCGCCTCGGTATTGGAGCGGTCGCTGGGATTGATGGTGCGCAGCTTTCCGTTTTCAAACATGGCCTGGAGGGCGCCCGAGTCGAGAAGCTCAGTCTTTTTGATAATGCGCCGCACCATTTCTTTGCCGGCAGTCTTGAGCTGGCCGCGCACAAAGCTCATCACGGTGATGTTGCACTTGATTTCAATATCCTCGCGCAGATACAGGCCGTCGTGTGGCACGCCGAGCTCCTCGAGGCCGAGCTCGCGTACTTCAGGCGGCTCGCCCGGCTCGTTACCGGCGATGCGATACGTATTGCGCAGATTGACGCTCATGGGCGCATAAATGTGCGTCTGCAGGCCCCATGGGGTGTCGTGGAAGCAGCCCTTGAAGCTGATTTTGCCGGAGCCTATTCTGCCCATGCCGGGGACATATTGGATGCGTTCGGTGATTTCGTACCAGGTGGCGTAAAATTCGTCCGAGGCGGCGTCGCGTGGAGCGGAAATCGGTTTATGCGAGAGGACGAGCGGGTTGAGGGTTATTACTTCCGAGTGCGCATGGAGAACATCGAGAGCCAGCTGGCGCGGGATGAAACTTGGAATGGGTGTAATGACTGTGAAGCAGTCTTTTTTGCGCATGAACTTGGACATGGTGAATGCCGAACAGCGAAAGAACCTATGTAAAGGGAAGGGGAAGCCGCCAAAGGTCACACTTGAAGATTGTGAAGCTTTAAAAGCCGTGAAGATTTGAATGCTCTGAAGAGGCGTTGAAGATGACTGAAAAAAAGAATGAAAGAAAGCGAAAAAGGACAAAGCGGCAGTGAGCAACAAAGAAAGCAACCAAGAAAAAAAGAAAAAAAAAAAAAAAGGTCCAAAAAATAGAAACACTTGGTTAGCGTGTGCGATGGGATAAAAATTGGAGTCCAGGATATCAAAGGATTACATAGGAGGAGGAATAACAAGAAAAAAGTGATGTTTGGAAAAGCTGCGAAAAGCTAAAAAGAAAGATTCAATAAACAGCCCAAAGCTCTCGGCTGCCAGTTTCAGTCAAATCTCACGTCACGTCAAACGACTGCGTGAAAAAAAAAAAACACAAATACCACTGTATAAGCACAGACTGCAGTTTGCCCTGCCCGCCTGTCAGCCGGGCTTGGCTTGGCTTGGCTTGGCTTGGCTTGCCTTGACCCAAATCGAGCGTCGATTGACCGTACATGGCAGCAAAGTTGTTGTGGAGGGTTACATTTGCTTACTCTGCGAGAAAGTCTCATCAATTTCTTTCTTGGTCTTGGAACCAACAAGATTGCGAGGCAGTTTTTTCTTGTGGGATAGGAGGCGAAATGATAGAGCGAAAATAAGAAAAAGAAAAAGAGAAAGGGAAGAAGAAGAAGAGAAGGAGAAGGAGAAGAAGAGAAGGAGAAGGACAAGAAGAGAAGGAGAAGGAGAAGAAGAGAAGGAGAAGAAGAAAAAGAGAAGAAGAGAAAAAGAAGGAGAAAAAAAAACCGAAAAGAAAATACGTAGTAGAGGGCGCAATACTTGGTCAAACCAGTATCGGACCAAGAAACCCTGTACAACTTCTGTTGCAGACCCTATATCAACTCACCGAGGTCTTTGGCCGATCATACCCGTCACCCCTCCGATTCGAGTCGCTAAAAGGAAAATTCCCAGGCATAAAGTGTGAACTGATTTACAAAGAAGATTGTGGAACAAAGAGCAAAGGACGATAATATATCATTGGAGCGTGAGTGGAATAATGCGTTTGTGGGGGATCACATGAAACAAGATAAGAAATGAGTGGGACAGAACACCAACACATAATCATACGTTGGGGGACAACAGGTCGTATTTGACACACGATTCGACCTATCAAATTGTTAGTACTACTGTAATAAAGACTCACCAGGCATGTAAAACTCACATCGTCAACACTGGCTTGCAAGAAGCGTCTCGTCTCCAATCCCATCCACATCAGAATCACCGAAAAATCGCCATGCTTAGCCATTTCCGCACCACTTGCCGCTGAAACCTGTCGCAGAATCGGCAGCGCACTACTCAACAGATCCAAGTTGGGATTCAGCGTGCGCCCAATCCCCTCGAGCAGCAGAATGCTAATGACCACATTGACGAAATCGCCCTCCATGCGCACGTGGTGTTGCCGCACCATGCTCAGCACGTCCTGTAGGATATCGCCAATCTTGACGCTGCCCAGCGCCAGCGTACGACTCTTGACGCTGTTGACGAGGCGCTGCATCTTGAGTGCGAAGAATTCTTTTTCAACTACGGCGTCGGGCTGGCGGCATCGTTCACACATGAGCTCGCCGGCGCGGTATCCGTCAAACTCGGCTATAGCGCGAAACAAGTCGAGGAAGTTTTGGCGGTTGACTGCGTTGAGCTCTGTGACCAGGCCGGTATCGATAAAGATGAGTTGGGCATGATATCCCTCGCGCTCGAGCTTGGCCAGCTCATTCCTCCAGGATTCCTTGTCCTTGGTGGCGCTAAAGGGCCGTAAGCGCGCCAGTATCTTTTCTGTCTCGGTATCGGGCTGCTCGTGGCCAGATGCAGAATCGCTGTGTTTCCAATGAGGCAGCCCAAGGTCTGGCCTGTTGGCAGGGTAGAAGCGGACCATGATGTTTCCAGGATGCAGGTCGGCGTGAACAAAGTTGTCTAGTAGAAGCATACGCAAGAAAGCATCTAGACCCTCGTTAGCAATGTCCTCCTGGAAGGCACCCCCTCCAAGCTCAAGGAAGTCGGCCAGCGGGATTCCCTGAGCAAACTCTTCAATGAGCATCTGCTTGGTCGTAAACTCAGGATAGGCATGCGGGAAGGAGACCGTTGTCCTGTCTTTGAAGTTATGCCTAAAGCGTGCTAAGTTGGTCGCCTCAATGCGCAGATCGAGCTGCAGATGCATCATCTCGCCAAACTGTGCAACCTCATCCGGCAACGACAGCCACTCAATAGTCGGGATGGCATTCAGAATGCGCGCAAAGAAATTCATGATGCGTAAATCGCGCCGAATCACGCGGTCAATGCCCGGGTGGACCACTTTGACCGCCACATACGACGACGGAACTCCCTTTGGTGAGCTCTTGAGCACAATGTCGACATTTCGCAGGACCGTTTCGCGCAGTAGCTGAAATGCACTGGGAGGTCCTCTTGCGTCGGGAACAACAATGTTGGGCTTCAGTTTTGCCTTGTAGACCTGGGCAATGGCGCCGACGCCTAGCGGAATAGGGTCGAATTCGTCAAAGATTTCGTGGAATGGGAGACCGTGAAAGGCCTCGCAGATGATTCGTTGCGTCTCGAGGAAACTATGCGCGGGGGCATTGGAATGGAGCTTCGACATGATGTCGCACATCTTGTCAGGGAAGATGTCGGATCTAGATGCTGCCCATTGGCCAAGCTATTTAACTGTTAGCACCAAGCTCCTTGAGGCGCTTTGTGTAAGTACCACTTGCCTTGATGAAGGTCGGCCCCGCCCATTCCATCGATCGTACCAGGAACTCGTACCACCACAGTGTTCCACTCCTCTCGTAATCTTTACCCGGGACTCGAGGCCCGATCCATATTGCTGGAACACATAGGATCACGGGCACAAACACGCCGACTAGACGTACGAAGCGCACACATGTACAAAATGGCTCCCAGATCCACGAGTCGAGAAAGTACACGACTGCACACTTTAACTTGTGCAGCCCACACGCTTCCTGGGGCATTTTCCGATGAAGCTCCTCCCGCGAGGATGCCAGCATCAGCGTTTCGGTCGGAGTGCGTTCTTTCTCGGTGCCGCCGCCGCCATCTAAACCTAAAGCAAAACTTCCGGCTGCCACTACAGCGCCAGCGCTAGCTTTGAGATAGACGAGCTTGCTTGCATTTCGATAGTTGTGCGAGCCAGAGCCAGCCTTGTTTCTAGCTATAGCAAAGCTGTGGAAACGAGGTTGCTGTAGCGGCCGTGAAAACGCTATGATGGAAAAAGCCTGGCGGCGACCCAAACGGCGCGCGCAGTGAAGAGCCAGGCTCATAGTAGATGGATGATGAATAGGCAGCAGAAAAAATACATGTCGATGGACAAGGCTCAGGAAAAGAGTTGGATTGAATTATAGATTTTGTGGAAAGGCTGAAAAGGTGAAATTGGCAGGTGCTTCACGGCAAGAATTAAGTAACGAGTAACTGCTACGATGATGTCAGCACCTGCGTTTCCATTTCCAAACTCAGGTGCTTTGCACCGGCAATGACAATGACTGTCTGGATGCCTGTCAGGTCAGGTTACAGGGAGCTTGAATGAATGCATTGCATTGGCTTAAGTTGGCTCGTTCAGCTTTGCAGCTCACAGCTCTCTGTCTCAACTGCGACCTTGCAGGCCGCTCTGCTTCATCCCCAGCGCCGCTTTGGCATGTGCTTTTCGCCACAGTACTTGCTGCCTGCTAGCTTTTTTGGCGCATCCGTCGGTTGAAACTCGGGAGAATCTTGCGAATAAGCGGGGCAGTGGACTTTTTTTTTTCCTGGTGCGGAATGAGCACTCTCTTAATGAACGGAAAAAAAAAGTACGAAAAAGTCGCGATAGACTAGTATTACGGAGAAAGGACCCGGCAGCCAATAAGCGTTAGGCTAAAACATAAGCAGCGTCATCAGTGACCAGGAGCAAGTTCCTTTTTTTTCTCTATTCTTTTCTTCTTTGCTTAATTGCACCATTTTTGCATTCATCTTTCACCGCTGCTAAATATCAACATCGATTCTTGAATATGGGTTGGTTTTGGGCTGATGCTTCAACCCCGGCGCCGTCTGCCGGTGCTGCTCCGACGGCCTGTCCCGTGAAACACACTCCGGCAGCTTCTACCGATGCCGCTTCTGCTTGCCCCGTCAAGCACAAGCCCGATGCCGCCGCCAAGCCTCCTGTACGTCTCCAATAATACACCCGTCCCATACAAATCCCAGTACTAACAAGACCTTTAGGCTGCCTGTCCCATGCACAACAAGACCGTCGACGTCCTCTCCGGCAAGGCCGCCGCTCCCGAAACTGCCACCGCCACCGCCACCGCCACTGCCACCGCCACCGCCACCGTGCCGGCCCCGTCCACCGAGTCTTCCAGCGGTGGCTTTTTCTCGCAGATCAACCCGCTCAACTACATGTTCCGCGAGATTTCACAGGAGCGCGCACCGAACCAGACCATTGACCTGCCGACGGAGCGCGAGGAGTCGACAATCCCCCGCGGCGACGGCCAGGCCAACTGGGAGTACCCGTCACCGCAGCAAATGTACAATGCGCTGCTGCGCAAGGGCTACCATGATACCGACGCCACGGCCATTGAGCAGATGGTGGCGGTGCACAACTTTTTGAACGAGGGCGCCTGGGATGAGATTCTCGGGTGGGAGGCGCGCTTTGGTGGCGGCCTGTTCCGTGGCTGGCAGATTTGCAGACGCGGCGAGGAGAGAGTGGTGGAGTGCGCGCGCGAGATAGAGGGCATTGACCAGCACAATCCGACGCTGATTCGGTTCCAGGGCCGGCCGGGCGAGAGAACGCCCAAGGCTACCATGATGTACTGGCTGGGCAAGGTGTTCCCGGACACTTTTGGGTACGTTTCTACGCCGTTTTGTCTCTTTGTCCTGATCTCTTAATACTAACTACTCCCAGAACTGAACCCCCCTTTGACCGTCACGACTGGTACGTCACGCGCACCATCGACGGCGAGGAAAAGGAAATCCGCTACGTCATTGATTACTACTCGGGGCCGCCTGAGCCGACCGGCGAGCCCGTGTTCTTCCTGGACGTACGCCCGGCCTTCACCCCGTCTGGTGCGGCCGAGCGGGCGATTCGCTGGGGCACGGATGCGTGGTGGAGAGCGAGCGGCGGCGAGACGCGGCTGGCAAATGCGGTGCAGGCGGCACGTGAGCGCGAGGCAGCGCTCAAGGCCAAGGGCGAGAACTAAGCGGTGTTGCTTGACTTTATTGGTGATGTTTGTACGAGTATCAAAAGGTGTGTCGTTTATATGGCTTTGCTTTGGATGGTTTACGGCGGAGTATTATTGCTTCAATGCGGGTTGTATTGTATTGTACGGGTATACGATTGGGATATGCACATCTCTTCTTTTAATTTACTGGATTGATTTATTCGTATATTACAGAGAAATGCATGTACAGGACATAAGCGGCCTATTTCAGCTCGCTCGCCAGCGCAGTCACCTGGTCCTTGAGCGCCTGCGACGCGGTGGGCGCATTCTTAAGCACCTTTTGCAGCAGATGCTCGACCTGCTTGCCAGCCGCCGCGGGTGGATTTCCCTGGGCCGTCTGGATGCGGGAGATCTGGAACGAGAGGAAGAACTTGGGCACCTTGATGGCCAGGCTGCCACTAACGGAGCGCAGGCCCGCCTCGGTTGCTTCGTATACGGCCAGCATGTTTTGGAAGCGCGAGAGATCCGTAGCTGCCAGCGACGACTTATCCGTGGCAAAGGTCTTGAGCGCAAATTCCAACGGCGTCAGCGAGCTCCGCGAAAAGTCAATCGACGAGAAACTGATGCCGCCGGCCGTCACGTCGGGCACCTTGCCAATGGTAGTTTTGGTGTTGCTGCAGGTAATGCTGTTGACAATGGCATTGTCAGTGTCAATGACTTCCTGTGGCAGCGTCGCGCTACCAATGACAAAGCACGGAGTGCTAGAGGCACGGGAGAAAACGAGGGCGGGCGCTTGAGACGATGGTTAGAAAATATCAGGGTTGCTTTAGGGTCAGCTAAGACGTACCGGCATGGACGGCGACAGCGCCAAAGAGGACGAAAGAGAAGAAGCGCATTTTGAATAGAAAAAAAAAATTAAAATAAAAATAGAAATAAAAAATAATGTAATTAAATGATGTAAAAAAAAAAATGAAAGTAGGATGGCGAAGCTTCCAGAAGATTCAGCCACAACGAAGAGAACAAGAACGTGAAATGAAGGGAGATGAGGTAGAAAGTTGCAGTGGGGTTGAAGAGAGTAAGAGAAAGACAGACAATCCACGAGGCACAGCAGGCAGATCTACCAGTTCTTATACTCTAGCTAGCCCAATGCTGCCTCGAAGCCTGTTCTGATCTCTGGATCCGTGAATCTCCCAGCCCATCAGGGGTTGCCGAGCAGTAGCATTCTACCGACCACATGAAGCCCCGAAGTATCACGCACTAGTGACAGCTTTGTAACACTGTTCCTGGAAATGAGAGTGCATTGGTAGGGGGAGCACGATTGATCGATGCAGGGAGGGGCCGATTTTATAGGTAGAGCAAAACAGCCCGTCTGAAAAATTGTTACAGGGCGACGATCATTTGCTTTAGCGGTACTAGCATTAAAATGAAACGAGCACCGTATTCATAGGTGATGATAATGGCAGTATATCCTGTAAGTCTTTGATTGTACAAGGTAAAAATGAGGCCAGTTAAAAAGATCCTTTGGATTTTCAGACAATACAAATTTAAGCTTCTTCTTTTTCTCCTACTTATGACGCTTTGTTTGCTGCCAATCCACAGGAAACGAATTGACAAGTTTCTTGCTGTTTTACCAGAGTCTTGGCGGCGCCGCCCCACGTTACAGCGCAGCGAATAAAGCCACTGTAACTCTATTTCCAGTGCAAAAGCGTCTTCACCCAGCGTTTCACACTACTCAATATGGACTGCAAGAAAAAAAAAAAAAAGATAGGACCAAATATTTTATTTTTTTCTTCTATTAGAGTAAAAAAAAAAGCTGCTCTTCAGCTTTTAAAATAGAAAAAAAATTCTAGAATCAGAAATTAAAACCCAACCGTTGCGGTACTCCAAAAGAGATCCCTGGATATCACATCAACGTCACACTCGCCAAATCATTAAGGATATATAATTTAAAAAAAAAGAGCACCAGTATGGAGACTGGTGGCCGTCATTAAAGCCCACCGTTTACCGCTTGTTGTAGTTGATGTAGCGGCTGGCAAGGAACACAATAATTAGGTTGCTTCCAATAAACGACAGGAAGATGCCCATGTCTCTCCAGCGGTGGCTGAAGCTCAGTCCCAGCTGCTCGTAGAATTGGTCGCCGACCTTGTAGGCGCAGTAGCCGCAGTCGGTTGCGTTGGGGTCAGCCAGGTAGCCGGCACCGCCAGCAGCGAAGAAGCTTTCCATGTACTCGCCGCAGGTCTGACCGACCGGCGCGGAAAATCTGCTGAGCTCCTGCGGCTTGCACACCACGGGCAAGTCGTGCAGCGCCGTCGTCACCATGCCGCCAATCAGGCGCGTGAACGGGTCCAGCTGGTACAGCCACGAGCGCCAAAAGTGCGGCATCTGCGTGGGCGCAATGGTCACGCCGCAGAAGAGCGAAAAGGTGATCATGATGAACGGGTCGAACTGCGCAGAAATAAAGGGCGACGGCGTTAGCGCCGCAAGCACCTGGCCGAGCGTGATGGAGAAGAACTCGGTGATGAGAATCATGAGGAACTGGTAGCCGGAGCGGCTGGCCTCGTGCTGGAGACCGGGCATGAAGTAGAGGGGCAGGTAAAAGACCACGGCGCACAGAAGGCTGTACGGCGCCTCGGCAATCACAATCGACATGACAAACGCCATCGAGCTGTACATCTTGGACGACGACTCGCGGAAAAACAGCGACCGCTTGATGTGGAACATGACCTCGACCTGCGTGATAATCAGCGCCGGCAGCACCGTCACCTGGAACATGACGAACACCTTGTTCTGCAGCGACGTGAGCGAGTCATCCAGGTTGAGGTAAGTCAGACCCGCGACAATGGCCAAAGCAATGTGACTGAACAGGCGAGTAATCGAGTAGTTGGGCGAGCGCCAGTACGACACATTCATGCGCTTCAGCACCATCTTGAACTGGTGCGAGAACGGCGTCGCGTACTCCTTCTCGACAGTAGGCTGGGCATCGCGGCGCGCCGCACTGCGCTCAGACTTGAGCGTGGCAATGGTTTCCTTGACGTGAGCAAATTCGGGGCTGTCGGTCCAGATCTCCGCCCAGTCACGCGAACCCACGCGCGGGCGCGAACCGGCACCAATGGCCTCCAGCATGAACTCGGCAACGTTGTCGGTCGGGGCAGCCTCGGCGCCGTGCGACTTGAGGTAGCTGCGAAGCACGTGGGCGTCCTTGCCGATATCGCCAAAGTACACGGTGCGGCCGCCACGCTGCAGCAGCAGCAGACGGTCAAAGTTCTCAAACAGCGAAGCGTTGGGCTGGTGGATGGTGCACAGAATGGCCTGGCCAGCACCCGCCAGCTTCTTCAGGAAACGCACAATGTTGAAGGCGCTCTGTGAGTCAAGACCCGAAGTCGGCTCGTCCAGGAACAGCAGCAAATCAGGCTTGGCAGCCAGCTCGACACCAATCGTGACACGCTTGCGCTGCTCAACCGTCAGACCAAAGTCGCCAAAGCCAATAATAGCATCAGCAATGTGCTCCATTTCCAGCAGCGAGATAATCTCCTCGACGTACGCGTACTTTTCGGCCTGCGGGGTCTCAAAGCGCTGGCGCAGATCGGCTGAGAAACGCAGGGCCTCGCGAACAGTCTGCGTGGGATCGTGCATGTCAATCTGCTCGGCGTACGAAGTAGACCGCTGGAACTGCTTGCCGGGCTTGATGGCATCAACCAGAACATCACCGCTAATCACACCAATGTTCTTGCGGGCAGCCAGCACATCCAGAAGCGTCGTCTTACCAGCACCCGATGCACCCATCAAAGCCGTCAGTTCACCGGGGCGAACGTAGCCGTAGATACCATTCAGCAGGCGGCGAGTGCCCTCGGGGACCGGGACATCGTAGTTGAGGTTCTCCCAGGTCAGAACGGCCTCGGACTTGAAGTTAAGATCGGCCTGCTCCTCAACCTTGGGGTTGAGGCGCTTGGCCTCCAGCTTCTCCTTGAGCGTCGTGTTCAGCTGCTCGCGTTCGGCATCAGGCTTATTGAACACCTTCATGCCACCGCCAGCACCGGCAAAGTTGACCATCTCACCAAGTGTCACGTTGAGGAACAGGAAGAACACAATCAGAGCCATAACAATGCCAAAGTTGCGCCACAGGTCTCCCTTGGACCAGTCGAAAGCCTGCTTGACGTAGTCGGAGCCCTTGACCAGCGTGGTGCCGGCCTTGGAGCCGGCCAGAGTGCACACCTGGTGGTTAATGTCCGAGTAGCCTTGGCCGTACGGGATGAGCGACGCACCCGCGCACTCGAGATCGATGCGGCTGAACTCGTTGATCATCATGGTAGCAAACGACAGACCAAGCGGGTTGATCCAGAAGATCCACCGCAGCCAGCGGTGCTCCGACTGGTACTGAATAAGGTAGCCGCACGTCACAATCAGTAGCGTCAGAATCAGCACGGTGAACTTGATGGCATAGTCAAAGTCGGGACTCATGCAGCCAATGATACGGAAGAACAGCGTCATGGCAATGTTGCCAACCAGAATCATCAGGTAGAACGTGAAGAAGGCGCCGGCAGATCGCGTCAGGCCCGTCATGAAATACACAATAATCGAAAACACCATGATTTGCGAGGCTGAAAAGGCCTGGTCGACAATGATTTGCGCAATCCACAGTGCCGACGGCCGGTGGAAGGCATAGGCGCGATGTTTGGACACGATGCCGCGACCCGTCATGGTGCCGGCAAGTTCGGAAAAGGCCTGGAAAGCGTTGAACAGAAGCGAAATGAAGAGCAGACCACCGCGGGCAAACGCAGCAGACGATGTTTCCTTGAGGTTGAAGAACAGAGTACCGAGAACAATAGCAATAACAATGGAGCGGAACCACGACACACCCAGCGAAAAGCGGTCCTGGAGCTTGAGCAGGAACTGGCGCTTCATCAGCGCCCAGACCTGCAGGTGGAAGCCAGCAGAGTAGGCAGAGCTAGTAACATGGTTAGCGGGGTGTTGGCGAACAAGTGGTAGTAGATAAAGAAGCTTACCGAGACGGAGCAGCGCGCTTGCTCTCCTTGACGGCGATTTGGAAGTCGTTGAACTGGGCAGTCTCAGCATCAAGACCCTGCTTGTACACGGTCATATCCTGCACGAGCTGCTTCTTAATGGCCGAGTTGGTGAAAGCCTCAGCCAGGGTCTCGGGCGAGTGCGGCGCGTTCTTGGGCGAAAAGCCGGGCGCATAGTCGCGCTCAAACTCGTCGGTGCAGCCAGTCACGTAGTCGGGCGTCGTCTGGCGGGGACGCGGCGCAAAGCCAAGAGACTCAAAGTAGGCGCGGGCCTCAGTGGCAGGGCCAAAGTAGACCTCGCGGCCCGAGTCAATGACGAGCACCTTGTCGAACAGACGGTAGATGTTCTCAGACGCCTGGTACAGCGACACAAAAGTGGTGGTCTTGTAGAGATCCGTCATGATGCGCAGCGACTTGGCAAAGTCCAGGGCAGTAGACGCATCCAGACCACGCGTGGAGTTGTCCCACGAGAGGATACAGCCGTTGGTGATCATCATCTCGGCAATAGACACACGCTTGCGCTCACCACCAGAAACACCACGGACAAAGGCATCACCGACAATAGTGTTGCGCGTGTGCTCAATGTTGAACATCTTGAGCAGCATGGAGATGACGTTCTTCTTGAACTCTTCCTTGTCCATGCCTTCCGGCAGCTTACCGGGGATCTTGGTGTCCAGGGCAAAGTTGAGAGTCTGCTCAACAGTCAGGGTGGCGTGGTGCACATCGTCCTCTTGGTTGTAAACCGACTCGCCACGGTAGCGCTCAAACTCCTTGGCAGTGAAGCGGCCGTACTTGACCTCGCCGTCGACCGACGAGAAGGTGCCGCGCTGGTTGGCAATAGTCTTGAGGAAGGTCGAGCAGCCCGAGCCGGGACGACCCAGCACTAGGACCATCTCGCCAGGCTCGCAAAGACCGCTGAACTTGTGCAGAATGTCGACCTGCTCGGGCTTCTTGGACAGGCCCAGCATGCTGAGGACGGGACTGACCACGTCAAACATGACCATCAGCGCAATGGGGAACGTAAAGACGTAGTTGGTGGCGCTAGCAGTGCCGCGTACCGTCAAGTCGTTCCAGTAAGCGCCAATGTGCTTGGGCTTGATGCCAGCTTCCTGCTCGCGCGCAATATCGCCACGCAGGGCACTCTCCAGATCAAACAGACCTTCGTCATCGGCCTCGGCATCAGCGTCGCCCTTTTCAGGGTCGGCGCCCAGGTTCTTGCGCTGGCTGATGCGGCTAGCGCGGCTCATTTCCTTGCGCAGCTGGTTGAACTCGGCCTCGGCCTGCTCAACAGACACGCTGCGCGTGTGAGTCTGCTGGTACGGCGAGACATCAGCGGGAGCGGCGGCGGCAACGACATTGTCGTTGATCGAGTTGGCTGTCGAAGAGCCAGAGCCCGTAGTAGCAGCACCCATGTCAGCACCCATGTTGAGGGCAAGTCAGAGGGTGCTGATTATAGTGGATGGGTAAGAATAAAGATGGAGATATTAGAAGCACAGTTAATGTGCAACACACAAAAGAAAGCTCCTGTCGGCTGGCTGAAGTGTTTCACAGTCAACCCAAGAGTCGAAAGGGGGAAAAGAGGAAGAAGCTTCTTGTCAAGAGGGCAAAGAAGCAGTTGGCCTGGGTGAAAGAAGAAGCAAAGGAAGAAGATATTGGGAAACTAGCAGGAGGAAAGCTGTCCCTAATATACAAGGACAGAACACGCTAGAAGAAAAAAGAAGAATATACATAAAAAAGGAACTTTGTTTTTTTTTTTTTCTCTGGCGGAAAGCGCGAAAAGGCGGCCCGCAAAATAGAAGCAATTACTTACAAGTACAAAATTACAAGCTTCTTACAACAGTAGCTTTGACCTACCGAAACAACCAAGCTGGGAGGCACGGTCGTTCCTTTCCTCAGCAACTTTCGGCACAATACGACTGTGTAAATCCTTTTAGTGGGCTTTTTGGGCCCGGATTTTTTTTGGGGGGGGGTTTTTTTTCTCTATATTTGTCCCTAGACCGGTCTTTTGACTTCGTTTACAGCTGCAGTCAGTGCCTTTCCTTTTTGGGCTTCGCTTGCATTCAACATCGCTCATACTGTCATCATGGCCACTCTTAATTATTAACTCTGTTGTCAGGACTTTCCATCTCGGTCTGGCCTAATGTCTTTGTTTAGCGCGGTCTTTTATTCTCCCTTTTGTTTTCCGTCTCAGCGCCGCCACCACGGGACGCTTGTCTCTCTCAGCGTCTGTTTACTGGCTTGTACTACAAGCCCGATTACCAATCCACGAGGAACCGTCCATCTTCCAGGGTTTTCAAGGGTGCCCAGTGGCAAATTCTTACACGCGGATTGTGGAGCTAAGGCCGCTAACCCCGACCCAGACGCTGCAGTTTTGCTGCCCTTGTCTCCTTGCCACTACATCATATCGACGAAACAACAACATGCTACGGAGTATATCGATGCATATATCGATGCAGATATTGTGAAAATGTCGATATATAAAAAATGACTGCTTTCATTTTCATCCGGAGGCTTTTTTTTTTTTTTGAGAGAGAGAGAGAGAGAGAGAGAGACTCTGTTTGGAGTGCTATCGTTGTTTCATTAAGCTGTAGCCTACCGTGGTATCGCCGGTTTGCATGCTTAAATCCATGATGGTGTAGCAAGTCACGTCGTCCGCGCCGGCAATATCCTATAGTAGCATTTCTCTGACAAATATGACTGCCATATATCATAACTGTCAAGCCTGGCTGAAGCATCTCCGGGCCAATGCAGCTTAGTGCCTAATATTATACGCACACTTTATCTTTCCCGCCTTTTGTTTTTTTTTTCTCGACTTGTCTGCCCTTTGGTTTCTTTTTCTTCTTCGTCCTTGAATTCGGCCGTCGCTTAGACCAAGGCAGAAGCCATGAAACGCACAGTCCGTAAAATTTGTATATTAATCATGACGAAAAAAGAAACGTGGCCAGGTGCAAAAAGCTCCCGCTTTGATAACAACAGGTTGGTAACAAATTAAATCCCGGCGCTTGTGCTGCTTCTTTCTGTTGCATTCCAGCAGGCAGTGACAGATATATCATGCACAGGAAATGAGTGAAAACTCGGTACTGTAAACAGTGAGTGTGAGTCTTCATGAGTGGCCACGACCCACAACATATCATGATTCCCTTCTTCCAGTTTGTCGCTGCACAAGTTGTTTCTTCCTCCTCGTGTTTTTGTTTTCTTGCGCATCCCACCTTTGTCTCCTTTTTCTTCCGTAACGTTCTTTTCGATTCGAGCTTCTTCCGTCGAGCAAGTTCCTTTGTTGCCCAAAACCCAAAAGGCGGCTCCTATATTCCTTCTTATCCAGCCAACTCAACCCAAAACCCAGTGGCGTCTGTAGTACGTAGTAACTAGTATTACAAAGTCCGCATGTAAACGCGACCAAGGAGTATTTAACTGGTTCGCCAAGTCGGCTATCGGCGGTTGTCTTGGTCCGTTGTGTTAGCTGTCGTTTTTTTTTATGGGCAGTATATGTAAACTACGACGTCGTTCTTGCTTTCTACCGTACGGCGATACTACTACTACCATGGCGGCCCCTGGCTCGGCTAAAAAGTAAGTGGCAGAGCTACAAGTAGAATCCAGTTTAACCACCACCTTAATCATCAATTGCATCACCAGTTGCAGTTTTGTTTTCTGAGACGTCGTTTGGATTTGCGTGGTGATTTCTCGTTTTGTTTGATTAGGCTTGCTCTGCTGTGGCTGAATAACCAATTCCTTGTGACTAGCCACGCATTTTTTTTTCTTTTTTTTTTTTCATCTGCCAACGCCAAGTACTCAGTAATGAATCATAGTGAGTTATGGACGCCACATTAAGGCTCATAGTTGGTCACTCAGGACTCATCATGTCTCACAACTCTTGGGGTTTTCTTTTACTCCGTAGTTTAGTCAAACATGGCTAGTATTTTCAATCAGTTGTCACTAGTTATTTCTGTCTTTTCTCTTTCTGCCCTCAAGCCTACAAGTTTCAGCTTTAATCTTGGGTGCGTCGGCAAATAAAGCGGCTTTTTTTTTTCTTTTCCAGAGGCAAAACTCTACGTGATCGGTGTCAAAGTTCCGATATGCCGACTGGTAAGTTGCTACTAATGGATAGAACACAAATAGATGTCGGCCAATTTAACCTTTGGCTGCCCTCTTTCGGCCGAATATATATTCTTCTGATCTCCTTTCTACTGGATCCTTTGGCCTGCACTACCGATGTACACTCTAGGGGTTCTGGAATCATCCTGCCACGCTGATGCCCAAGTCAAGGATCGCCGCAGAGCAGCCTGATGCTGGTGCATTTCTAGGCTCGCTATTTCATACAAAGTATTTCGTCTTGAATATCCTTGAACGTCATGTCATACTCCACCTGTCAACTCCAACATTTCATCTATCTATTCCGTCATCTATTCCCTTATGTCCAGCTGTGTCTACTCTTAAACGCCTATCTCCGCCTTTTTATCAATATTGCACTAGCTAGTATTCCATTCCACAGCGGCTACTCTCATGCAAGCAGGCGATCAAAAGCAATCAAGACCCAACCAAGCCGTCAAAAAGTGAACACAGAGATTCAAGCTTTTTCTAGTTGGCTTGGTCGGACATAAGCCTTAACACCGCTTACCACTTGTGTTGTGAAATTGTTTGGCTCGAGCAAACCTTGCGTACGAAATACAAACCTCAAAAAAACTTCATGTTAACAAAAAAAAAACAACCCGAAATCCTTTTTGAGCAAATCCTCCGATAAGCCCTGAAGCCATCGTGACAGAACCCTAGGCTAACCCTGGTCAGATCAATTATCACGAAACCGTGCTTGAACAGACAACGTTGAAATAAACTTTTCTTCCCAAGCTGTCAAACTAAAAGCCTGCCGATCCAAGGCTTCGTTTAGAATTCAGGGAGCCTCAACTGGCCGGGTGTTCATCCTGTCAAAACAAGCGCGAGTTTAGACGGAAACGCCGGCGAACGGCTGTCTCTGGGCGGCTCTGGTGGAAACCGACCATTCCGCCAGTTTTCTAGACGCCATTTGCATTTCCTCTACGGCTGTGTTTTCCCCTTGGCGTTGGTCTACTCACCTGTGTTTTGTATGTATATACGGCTAACTTGCGCTTGTTCGGGGTGGACCAAGACCCCGAGTCGGGTTCGGATTCTATGGCGGACGAAAAACCCGAATCTGCGACACCTCAATTAGGGTCTACAAAGTGCGTTAACAGAGTGAATAAACTGGAAGCGAGCTTGATGATTCCAAGGAATCTAGAAGAAACCCCCCCTTTGGAGGCCTTTTATAACGTTTCTTTTCTTTGTGTATGTCTTTTTCTGCAGCTTTCGTGTAGCCGTGAGCTGGCGAGAGCAAACAGCGTAAGCGGGAACCACGTCTCATATAATGAACAGGAGTGCTCTCTGGGCAGAGTAGCTGAAACTGCTATGTGCTTGGTAACTAGGAATATTTTCCCGGACAGACTATTCGCCGGTTTTCACCAATACCGCTTACACTTATAGCATGGCTCGTCAGTGGCACTACGTAAACCAAACATGCACGACTGCCGGTGCAACTATTTGTCTATTTCACGGCTCTACCTGATGCGCTATGTGCGTCCTCTAGATGTTAATGGGTATTGTTAATCACTATGAAGCTTACTATGTCTTCCCGACGCTTCCGGCCACAGCCGGATGCTAACCTGCTAGTAGTAGTGGTAGTCCGTCTCTTGCCAACACACGCTTTGGGATACACTATGAATGCATCTTGGACCTCCCGTGTCCATGTCCGCTCCCTCGACTCTCCGACGTCCGCGACCGCGAATGTGAATTCCTCGATCCAGATCTCGACCCCACCCCCTCGCCCGGAACCACCGATCTCGACTGTGACCGCGACCGCGAAGGTGACCGTCTCGTTCCGCTCTGATACACCACCCCCGCCTGCAAAAATGCCGGGTTCTGCTGTCCCACATACGGAACCACTCCCTGTGCTGTATATACGGGGCTGCTACTCGGTGGATACGCCGGTACGTACTGCGTTGGCGGGCCTGACGCATGGCCCGGCGCTACAATATACCCCGGGCCCGCATGCGACGACGACACAGAGCTTCTGCGCCGGTGGCCGCCATCGGGACTGCGCTTGTCAGATCGCCCTGTGCGCTCCTCTGCTGCAAACGTGACCTTGCGCGCGCCGTCCCGCGGCGCAGAGAGCTCCTCAATGGCTGCAAGCACAGTGTCCTGCTCACTCCACAGGGCAATACCCGCATGGATGACCTCGTTAGTCTCGGCGATCACGATACGCGGGAAGAGCAGCGCAATGGGTCTACCATCGTCGCGGGAGGATTGCTGCGAGGAGCGCGAGAGCGTGAGTTTAGACGGCGGCGGTGGCGGCGAGCCTGACGAGGACACAGAGAGGGCTCGCGGGGCGTCGGCATCAGCAGAGTCAAAGAGGTTACATAGACGGAGAGCGTCGGCGCTGGTCCGCTGCGTGCCGGCGCGGGCATAGCCGGCCAAGTTCTGCGTGGCGACCAGCTCGCGCGAGCTCTGCGTCTGCACCCAAACCTCGACGGCGCGCGTAAAAAAGGCATGCAGACCCTTATCCGCGCGGGCCACGCCGTCGCCCACCAGCAGGCGCAGCTTCTCTAGCGCATATTGACACGCCTCGCGGACAATGGCCTCGCAGACTGTCTTGTCGGTGCGGGCCACGTGCAGCACTGTGGCCTTGAGCGCGAGCGGTAGCGTTTCAGTGTCTGGCAGTGTTTCGACGAGGGCGTCGGCGGCGGCTTGGGCGGCGGGCGTGAGCCACAGCGGTCGTAAAATGTACTTTGTCAGAGCGTGGCTGAGGGTTGCAAAACCGAGGGCCTTGCGCATGGCAAGTGCCGAGGCTGAAGTGTTCTCTGGGTGGGGGATTTTGTGCTTCCGGGCATAGGCTGTGATGTCGGCCGCGTGACTGGTAGAAATGTGCGGGTTGATGTGTTCGTGGATAAAGCCGCGGGCGTCCTTCCACAGGCTTTCAAGGTCTTTGCGTCTGGAGAAGTGTTAGTAGAGAAAGAAAGGGTAGGGAAGAACAGGCCGTAGGTAGCTTACATGGCACTCTTGGCAGCGTCGTCTAGCTTGGTCAGTGGAGTGCTTCCAAAGGTCTGCTTGAGATCATCGTGCTTGGCTTCCAGTATGGTCATTTCTGCCCTGCAGAGCGCCATCTGGCTCGAGACATTGTTGAAAGCACTTTGTCTCTCAACCACCTCAGTGCGAGCCTCCTGCAACTCTCTATTGCACACTTCAACGTCTTGTTGGGTCTCGCGCATTCTTGACTCCAGCTCGTGAAGTCTAACCTTTAGTGCCCGCTCCACGGCTTCCAACTCGGCCTGCGCAATGGTGGCTTTATCGGCTGCAGCCTTGCGGGCCTGCTTCAGACTGGATTCTGCTTCGTGCAGGTCTGCGTCTTTTTCCCGCAAGACCATCTGCGTTTCCTGTATCCGTGCTTCAGCACCGAGGATTCTGGCTTCGAGTTCATGGATTCTGGCGGTAAGCATTTCGTTGTCTGCTCTGAGAAGCGAGTTTTGGCGTTCTGAAGAGGTCAGAGACCGCATGACGTCTTCAAGCTGGTTAGTCTGCGCTGTCATTCTCTGGCGGTTGTCCTGGGCCATGGCCTTGAGGCTCTGAATCTCCTGGGCCTGGTGGTTGATGGTGTCTTCTTGGCTGATGGAGTCGTAAAAGAAGTCGGTCAGTGCCGGAAAGACTTGGTTCTTTTGCATGGCCAGAATGAGGTTGGACAGCTGGCAGACCTGGTCGACAGCGTCTGCCATTGGGTGGTTTGGTGATAGTCGGTCGGCATGCATGTAAACTGAGGGATGAGAAGAGTTGGCGGCCAGCGCCGAACAGTTGATAGCCGTAGACGCCATTGTGCACAAGTGATGATGAAGAATGTACATGTCAATGATGATCAGTATTGAATGGCTGTCCTCTATATATGCATTTTGCGTAGGCTATGAAACCCATGTTCAACCCCAACCGGCCATGCTTTAAGGCTTCTTTCTCTCTCTCTCTCTCTCTCTCTCTCTCTCTCTCTCTCTCTCTTCCTGCGTGACTGTTGAAGCGCCGAATCCAAGAGTTTCCATTCAATAAGCCACTCTGGCTAGCATCAGCATCAACATGGCCGTGATGGCTGACCAGACAAAAGCCCAGCAACACTCGCTTGTTTCAAGCGACGAGATTCCAACTCAACCGGCCAAAACCAGCAACCCGAAAACTTACGCCCAAAATACACGCATGCAGGCCAAAAAGCCAATGGCGGAGTTTGCAGACACGCTGTTTAACGAAGCGCGCTAAAAACGAACCACGTCGTTTCATGAGAATGCAGGCTGGTTTTGCTGGAACCAACGGTGGGCTTCTTTTTGTTGCGACAAGGCAGTGACGTCTAAATAAAAGCTGAAAGTCAGGGAATCCAAGGTGGATTTAATCTCCCTGTGATGAAACAATAATAATAATAAAAAGACAAGTAAAAGCGAGGAATGAAAGGCGGTGATTTCACTCGTTAGCCGCCCACCACTAACCCTGGCCGGGCCCCTCCATGATTTAAGCGCGAAAACCCTGGCAGGCAAGCTGCCAAATATAGAACCAAATGACTGCCCTGCCCTGCCCTGCCCTGTCCTGCCCTGTCCTGCCCTGCCTTGCCAGCAACTCAGACTGTCTGCTTGACAAACAAGTAAACCTCAATCTGCTCGGCCGACTGCCCGATATTCGCCACGTCGAAAACGGCCTTTTCGCCAATTTGCCAGCCCGCCGCCTTCATCTGATCCCAGAAGGCTGTTTCCGAGTCATGTCGGAACTTGGTCGACAGCAGGACTGCCGGGCCGGCGCTGCCCTTTTCAACGCCCAGGGCGTGCAGTTTGTCCAGGCTGCCGACCAGCGCGGGGATGCAGTCGGTGTTGTATGTGCAGTCGCTGATGATGATGAGATCCCACGAGTCCTGCGCGACTAGCGGGCCGCACACACCCTCCTTGCAGTCGAACCAGTCGAGGTTTTCGTACGCCACGCTCGGCGCCACAAGCTCCTTCATGCCCGTGTTGTACAGCTCAATGTTGCGCAGCGCGATTTCTTCGGCATCCGGCAAATCCGTCATGACCACGCGGTGCTTGCTCGGCTCGCCGGTGCCGGCATACCGCTGAGCCAGCGCACTCGCCATGGAAATGCCCAACGTGCCCACGCCGCAGCCCAGCTCCAGCACTCTGAGCGCGTCGCTGGCAATCAGTTTCTGCGTCAGCGGCAGCGGCGCCGTCAACACGGGCTTCGCCGCCGCAAGCTCAAACAGCAGCGCCGACGTGACCATGCCGCCATCCCACACTCTGCGCGCAATCGAGTCCTGGATCTCCTCGCTGAGCGTCAGGAACAGCCGCTTCTGCTGCACATCGCCCAGCAGCACCTGTCTGTTGGTAAACAGCTCGGGCTCGTTGCCGGGCAGCGCCGGCGTAGCCAGCGCCGGCACAATCATGGGCGTCTTGAGCGTGAGCAGCTGCTGCATGTGCATCAGGCCCAGGTTTGCTTCGGCCGGCGACACAAAGATCTTGCTGACGTAGGAGCCGCGCGCGAGCACCTTGAGCGGCACGTCGAGCTTGCACACGCGCATGCCCGGCGTCCATTTGCAGAGCGGGAGGGACGGGCGCTGCAGCTGCCCATTGACCCAGTATGTAAGAGTAAGCGGCACGGCAGTCTCGGGCACAAGGTAGGCATCGCCAAGGTCGGTAGCAATGGTAAAGACTAGGCGAAGCACGGTGACGCCGCGGTCTCGGATGAGCACGGCCGGAGGGCGAAGGAAGCGGATGTAGTGCATGGTGATAGCTCTGTGTGGCTTTCAAGAAAAAGAGTATCTCTGTGGCTTAAGTAATAGATCGCGAGCGATTTGTTATGAGCCAAGTTTATTGATCAATCGAGTGATGGACTAGGACGATGTTGTACTCATGATGAGTCTATCAAAATCTCATGTCGAAAATTCTGTTTTGGGCTGCTTAGTCAGCTGGTACATACGAACAATAGTGGCCATTTTTGCAACCTTGATCATGATTAAAGTGAACTATGTGTTTCTAACCCAGCACAATGCTTACTGTTGAAATACAGAATAAATATGACATGCATTCATTCATGTTTTAATCATATGGTGATTTCTCTCGTCCTTGTGACCCTAACCCTTGTACATGTCTATAACAGAATTAACAATGGCCGTCATATGCTTTATTTTACTCCGTAAAGGGGATATTCACAGCGTAGCCTAGCGCAATGTTTGAGCCAGCAACATTAAAAGGCCGCGTCAAATTTGCGACAAGTTCCGCGCTCAAGTGGCGGAGGTCGCCGGACAGCGGGGTCGAACCCACTAAACCGGGCAAAAAAGACGGCCTAAAACGCCTGAGAATGCATCTTTACAGGGGCTAAAGCGGCTCTAGCGCCCAGATTATTGACCTTGATTTCGGGCTGAGCCACTAGCTGAAGCGGGGTGCTGATAAAGTCCAATTGAACGTGGATGTTAAATAGAGTTGGCATCTCACTAGATCCACTGATAGTTTCTCTCTGTTCTCCCACACAACCACCATCATATCGCTGAGCGATAAATCATCACCAACAATGTCATCCACTCCCGCCGCCGAGCCCTCTCCCAAGGCTCTTCTGACATCTCTCCTCTCCGTCATCGAGAAGCAAATCATCCCGCTGACGGCCGAGGGCGTCAAATCAGGCAGCAAACTCTTTGGCGCCGCCATTCTCTCCAAAGACCTGACGCCGCTGCTCAGCGCTACCAACAACGAGCGCGCCTCGCCGCTCTTCCACGGCGAAATCCACTGCATCCACAAGTTCTTCACCGAGGCCTTTCCCGACCCGGCTGCGCGGCCGAATCCGGCCGACTGCGTTTTTCTCGCCACACATGAGCCGTGCTCGCTGTGCCTGAGCGGAATCACATGGTCGGGCTTCCGCCGCTTCTTCTTTCTCTTCACGTACGAGGATAGCAGGGACCTGTTTTCGATCCCGTACGACATTGATATCCTGCAAGAGGTATTCAAGGTCAGAGTGCCGGGCGAGTCCGAGGAGCAGTTTGCGCAGAGACCACTGTACAACAGAGAGAACAAGTTCTTCAAGGCCGAGGCACTGATGGATCTAGTAGCCAAGCTGGAGGATGACGAGGACAAGAAGTTCTTCACCAGCGAAGTTCAGCGCGTCAAGGCGTACTACAACGGTCTGAGCGAGACGTACCAGGCCGGCAAATCTTCTGGCCATGAGACCTCGAGCCACTTCAAGTGACGCATCTCTAGTGATGCGCCTACTCTTTTGTCATTATTTGCGTTTTGTTTTTGGGTTATGGTGTAATGGGCAAGGTTTATTATGAGCAGCTTTCGTCGCGTCCGCTGGTCGGATACAACATGGGTTTTGATTTAACTACATCGGGATAATACACTGGGCTCAGTGGTGCGGCTCTCAAAGCTGGAAGGTTAATAGGCCGGGCTTCCACGGCGATATAGACAATATATTTACTTCAGACTGATAATATGTACATGGATGTTGGTGATACCTGCGGGGCGTGTATAGATGGCTTCAGCACATCTTGTTATTGATGTCCATTGTTGGCTCGAGGTTGCGGCAGGCCCGTCATACGCACGTAGTGAATGATTATCCCTAGCAAGAACACATGAGACGTCCTGAAGTAGCAAAGTGTGGCAGGTATATCAGGAACAAACACGCTGTCACACAGACATGGCACCCATACCCGCAACTCATGAAAGAAAAGGCTCTCCAGAAATCTAAAATAGGCGATATGGAGGGCTGAGAACATTGTGCGATCGTCACTCGATGAGTTTTCATCACAATAGGGATGACTATTTTCATTCAGATAAAGAGTGGATGTGACGACTAGGAGATTAGATGCGCCGCTAGATTGTATGTATACAGTAAATCGACACTGGGCAGGGTGGGCGTACAACTGAAAGTACGCCCACGGTGCGAGGTAGCTTTTGTTTTTCTGGAAGGCCGACTTTATCACCTTGGGCAGTATTGGTGCAACTTCAAAGGGAGCGGGCAGACATGGCTCATAGGCCGTAGTGGTGTACTGCAAAAAATGATGATTGGCTGGACCAAGAATCGTTTTCCCCTATACATCCGTGCTTGAATTTGAGGCCAGACTCAAATAAAATGTCCAGTATGTGTAATCAATTTCATTTTTAAAAGGGGATGTAATATTAATATCATTGAATGTACAGTAGAGGATCATAAATTGTGTAACAAATCGAAACCCAGGTACATAGTGAGCACAATCATTGTGCAGAAGTAGCGTGTATGAGACATGCTATCATTCATTCATCGAAGAAAAGTCACCCATGAGCTATTTTAAGCGCTGTACTTTCAATGTGTGTGTCGCTTAGCCATGCTAACCATGTTGGACTAATAACAACTTGTAGGTAAGAGTTACATCTATTTGGCTATAAGAAAGCGCTGCATGTTGAAATAAGCAACTTATATAGATCGAACTCCCAACTAATAGCTATACCTCGTTTTTCATGTCCGTTTCAGCGTTTATGACATTTACAGCGTAGGGTTACACTAGACCTTAAGAAATATCCACTCTACCTATTTCTGGCGGCTCACAATTGCACTATCTACTAACTTAGGCGCTGACTTAGAGTGGACACTTTGTTCTAATTGGTGGACTATGTATATGTTTTCACAACACAGTGTTTTCGCATGTTTTCAACTACATTTACAACTTTTACACTTTACATACACATTATATAAGAGCTCGTACACACTGTACTCTGTCGATTTGTTTTCTATTTCTTAGTAGTGCCTGGAAAGATCTAATCCCTGTCAAATTTTCTAGGCAGCAAGTTTTGTCCCTAGTGCTTGGATACAAAGTGGCTAAATATAATTACAGGCTTATATTGGCTGGTTTGCAAGAGTTATATTTATTTGCGTTTGCTACAAATACTCTCAGGAGCAGTGCCACCTGCATCTTTAACACCTATAAGACATAACCTGTTACATTTTGTTCAATCACTCATTTTCTCAAGACCTACACGGATACATATTACAACAAAGCGTTATGTTGGATATGTATGGCCCAGCAGCGCCAAAATTACCAATTTTACATGCATCAGACCGAAAATCTCTTTTTCAAGTGGCACAGCGCGATGACACCGAGAGCTCATATTTCGAATAATGTGCCGATATTCCACTTGGGAGCTCGTTTTAGCATGAAACATGCGACAGTGCAAGTTACCCAAAAGGCACAAATTAAAAAATCAAATGCAAGATATGCCAGTACTACTTGATTTTTGACAGCAAATAAATATCTCTCTATGGCATACGCAGCAGGCCTAGCCTAACGTTTCGCACACCATCTTTACCATAAAGTTGCACTGAGCGTTGCCTGTAGCCTGGATCCAAGCTGGAGGAAAGGCAATGTAAAAGTGTTACAGGCAGACAAACAGACGCGTTTGATGATATGCGGCAAGGATATAATTAACCGGAATAAGTAAGGTCGCAAGCAGCCAAACACAAGAATGTGTTCCGTGTTATTTCAAGCTTGGAGCCATGATATGATTCTCTGACTGGTTTCATGGCGGTGTGCGGTGCTCGGCATCGCTGGATGTGTCTCGATTGATTTTACTCAGTAATTCTTCTGATGAGGCGGGAAAAAGATAAAATGAGGCTTGACCAAGTACTCTGTGGAAAAGGTAAACCTAAACAGGCAACGGCCAGTATGTCCTACTGTGTATCTTTTTAAAGCTTTGGCCGCTCAGCACGTTCTCTCCAGCTTGCAGGCAGTGAATATCCCTGTGTCTGATTCCTAAATTAACCCGTCAGCTTCTTACTGTGGCCTTTAGTTGCTTTTCATCGTCTTTGCCACTCTCTCACATGCTAAGAAACATGTTTGATTTTGTTGGTGAAATTTTAGTGCCCCCTTTTCCTGAGGAATATCTAATGTCACATTTTGCTTCACCTTTGTTTGCAATAGGCATGTGAACTTTCTTCAGTTGTGCATCAACTATAACACAGTAGTTAGACACAGTGTTGCTTGTAGTATTTACTACTCCGTACGTACCTAAAGTGATCCATATGCCCCTTGTTTCTGCCAGGCGTGCAGTCATGTACTCAGTCATGTACTCCAAAACATCCTTGCAAAAATCACCGCCTTGCATTTTTCTTGTGAAATTTCTTTTCGAGCTGCATATTATACTACGTGCAGATTGGCCACAGTTTGAATTTTCAGTTTGTGTGCGTTGTGCTGTGCTAATGTGTTTTATCTGTCGAAACCCGCATACAGCGCACAAGTTCTGCATTGAAATTGAAATGTATCAGCCCACAAACAGCTAGATTACTAAGCCCGAGTCACAAAAATACTTTGCACCCAACTAAGGCCGTTGCCTTCAGCAAGTCCTTAACCCCGAGCATGCAAATCTAAATTCACCGCAACCCAATTCTTCCTCCGATGGGTCTCAATCAAAAAATGGACAATCAAGCGCGAGTTTCATATTCTTTCTAGAACTATTATTAAAGGAGCCTTACCGCGAAAATCTGCGCCCATCGCACCTTTTTGGTTCTGATACTGGGAATGTGAATCTAGAAACAATGTGGAAGGCGAGCAGGCTGGCGGATCAAGAACAAGGGCCGTGCTTCTGCACACTTTAGCGTAGGATGCGCTGACCGCCGAAGACTTTTTATTTTAGTAGTGCTTCTGCACAGTGTGTTCAGGGGGATGGGGAATTCCGAGTTACTGAGGTCCGTGAGAGACAATTAACTTGTGTAAATAGGTCTGTGCTTGGTACCCTATAGATAACCCTAAAACCGCGAATGGAATGGATATCCATTTTGAACTTCATGTGGGGCATCTCTAACTATTAGTTGTCACGGAATATCAAGCCGTGAGCCCTTTTGGATAGCCCATTAACAGTTGCTGATGCTTCTACTTGCAAAACTCTAGCCCGCTTGACTGAATGCCTCTCTACTCTACTCTGTAGTTGGGCCGTGCTGCAACATGCAATCCAACATGCAGTCCAGAGCGACATGTATGTAGGAATCAGGATACGTATGTAAGTACGCTGAATTTACATGAACTCTGTAAGGTCTAACACATACAGGCTCACTCTCACGTCACATCAAAAACAAACTACCAATTATACTGTAAAATTAGCTGCGTTTGTTTTTCCTCCCAGATATGAGGTATGCGCTTACCTGGCTGCGGGCTGAAATGGCTTCAAGCCCGGATATACTACGGAGTACTATTAGCACTACCAGGTCAGCCGTCCTGCAAAGTCTTTCATGCTCATCGCATTACCCCAACAAAAGACCAAAGTTGAGACAGCTGGATCTAGTGCCATATCCTGAAAATGCACGAAAAATGCATATAGTACAGGGATTCGATCTGAACAGCACGCTGCACTGGGCTGCAGTACGAGGTACCTTTTAGGTAATGCAGACATGAGCAAGCGTGGACTAATTGATAGCAGTATTTGGTACTGTATAAGTACATGCATGGCACTGGGATACCCAAAATCCCTGGCAACTTTACTTGAATGACCACTGTACCAAGACCTTTAGGCGCCCGGAAGTTCTCGGGTTGGTACTGTTTCTAGCCATAACTATACAGCGCATGCATATTCAGATTGAAATCCTTCCTGTATAGGTTTTCGACATGCGTCGAGAGGTATTTCTCGGCCGGGCGAATTGAGTTCTAGAATTCGTGCGGCATCTGAATTATACAGCACATTTTTCGTTGTCTGTAGTGACCCGTTCAGGTGTGGCTTTTCAGACAGCTGTGGCTATAGCAATACGAAACATAGCTGCTTTCGTGTGCTCTACGCCACTGAATGTTGTGCATCAATATGGGTTGTGGTTTCTGCTATTTGTGGGTTATACAAAGTCGTTGGCTTGTTGTACTACTAAAAACTAGTGGTACTACTACTAGTAATAGAAAATAAAAATGCTGTGTAGTTTATTTAGGAAGTTGGTGTGTTGCTCAACATGGCCAGCCTATCAAGTGACATGCTGCAAAAGCCATAATTGGATAATACACGCGAAAAAGCTGCGGTTTTATAGCAGTGTGTTTTGTTACGCAGTATACTAGCAGATGGGCGCATCTCCGCAAAGCAGCAGCAGGACATACACCGTACATTGCATACGGTACTATTCCAAGGGAGTATCACCTACGACATGGCGAATCAGGGATGAAAGTACACTTTCCACAAGTCGCCTGATAAGAAACCTGCAAGTCAGAACATCCGTGGCGAGGAAAAGGCGGCCCGTCTCGACCATTCACAAAGGATTACGGAAGCCGAATGAGTGATGTTCGCTGGTTGTACAGAGTAGCATGTACCGGCAGAGAGAAAATGGAGCATGATAACAAGTGTGATATTGCCATTTCCCGCTGCTGAAAAGCATTTATGCAAGTGCATTAATGTAAGCTGGAAACTATTGCGATCCGTGCGTCAATATAGCTGCCCGCTATTAATTGAGTAAGTACGGTGTAAGTAAGTACTTAAGTGTATGTACATCATGTACGGAGTACGAGGTAAAGTTGGTGGAAACAAATGTGCGAAATACGGCAATGTGCCATGACTCCAGTTGCGCTCACATGTCTTTAGCAGTTTCGGCGAGAAGATCCGCGTTGCAAAAACACGTGTTTATCTCTCAATAATTATATACAGGAGCTAAAGAGCAGGTGATGCAAACCGCCACCACGGCTTCTACTAAAAGATTGAGCCTCTTAAACCAACATTGAGCACGTGATCTGTCCACGGCTGACAATGCATTATGGCATAAGACACAATAACATGGTAGGCCGAGACTGTTTTAGTGGTTACAAAAAATACTGACATCATTGTACTGAGCATTATTAGGTCACGCATTAAGTGGTAAAAGCTGTTCAGGAAAATTGAAGCAATATAAATCAAACGTCATAAATTAACCAGAGAAAAACAAGTAGTACTATCTATTGCAATCAAAACGAACAAAACCGACCAATGAAGATCCTCCAGGGGTGTAAATCAAACTTTTTTATCCGTCTAAAACAGACAAACAAAAGAAACGAAAATAAGAAAAGAAAAGAATTAAACCAAAAAGACCCCAAGGTGAATTCCATCACCGGTACACAAAAGCAAAGTTAAGGCAAAAAAACACTTTTTTTTTCTCGACAAAGGCAAGCAAATGACAGACCAAGAAAAGGCAGAAAAAGAGAAAAGCAAATCAAAACACTCGAGCAAAATTGATTGAGACAAGAGCGGCTGTGCTGGAATCAGTCTTGATTTCCCCGCTTCATAGAAACAGAGGCGGGGGAAGTTTAACGAGATGCAGCAAGTTGCGGCAAATGACAAAATCCGCGAACAAGGGGGGTAACAGAAAGGCACAACAACAAGAAATCGCCAAAAAAAAATGAACAAAGCAAAACAAGGACTGTGATTTTTGGTCAAGGCCACACAAAACAAAAAGAAGCAAAAACCTTCCAAGCACAACGAAAAGAAAAACAGAAACCAACAGGTCAAGTCTGCCCATGGCTTTCTACTCAACAAAGTAGCAAGTCCAATGGAGACTCCGTCATCCGGCAAACTCACTCCCGGGCTATAAGGGAAGGACAGAAACGGATCAAACGCTCCTTTTGTAGATGATATCATGATTCTTGCGCTGGTGGGGTATCTCAGAAAAAGAAAGGAAAAAAGGCGACAGAAAATAAACAAAAAGAAAATCTCAAAAGAGCAAAGAAAAGAGAAAACTCAAATGCTTTTAGGGGAAAGGGGGGGGGGAAGAGAAACTGGTACAGGTTGCCCTGTATACGCATTAAAGAATCTTTGACAGAAACAAGTAGAAAGAGAACAGAGAAAAGAATATGAAAGAAATATGGTGCAGCGTCATGAAAACGACGACCAAGGCCTGAAACAGAATAGAGGAAATATGCAGTAATAGCAAAAAGGGAAAATGAGGCCTGAATCTAGGCGGTCTCTCAAGGACTAATAAAATCAAGCGAGAATACCAGAAAAAGTCTGATAAGATAGAGGCCCAATCAGGCCTTACCGGGTGGGGTTACGCACAATGTCCTCGCAGTGCTCTTCCCACTCCTTGAGGAAGTCGGACATGTCTTCAATCAGCTTTACAGTCTTGTTCAGCTGCTTATCGCGGCCAAACATGGTCTTGACAAACTCGACACCAGAGCTGGGGCCAAGCGCGCGGCCACCCTTGCGAGTGTCGGTAGAAAGCATAGCCTTCTCGCAGGCTCTGAGAATACGACACAGACGAGCGGTAAGTTCTTCGGCACGATCAAGATACTCCTTGAGAACGCCCTCGTCCTTCTCGCTGCGGATACGGCGAACGACGTGATCACCAGCGTGAATCTTGCCGTACAGCTGAATCACGTACAGCCAGAGGTGGCCAGCGTGCTCAGCTTCGGTTTGCGAGGCGCTGTGGTGGTGCACGGTCCAGTCGTAAATCCACTTGCCGAGCGAGTTGGCGTCAAATACGGAGCCTAACAGTAGAATGGGCTTCTTCCGCGGGTCCCAGTTCTTGAGCGAGTAGCCAGAGGGGATGCTGTGGTTCTTGGCGTCCTGCTCCGTAGCCTGGCGTGGTTTCTGCGGCGACTGCGGCTGTGACTGTGGCTGTGGAGAGCGAGACTCTGTCGGACGCGAGCCGCTGACTTTGCGCGTGCCGTTTTGAGCGTGGTGGGATCGCGGCATGGTGGTGGCAGGACGCTGCGGAGTAGTCATGCTGGGACGGCGAGAGGTAGTGGTAGGCCGCGATGGCATGTCCTGGGCGTAGTATTGGTGGGCAGCGGCATGGTCGTAGAATTCATGGTGCATGGGGCTGTACGGCCCGGCCTGTGAGGAGAAGACTCTATCAGTGGCGTGTTCGCGGGCTGAGTCGTCTGCAAACGAGTTGCGGCGGCGCTCGCGCGAAGCTGGCCCGGGACCGTAGCCGCAGCCCATGCTAGTCGAAGATACGTGGTAGTCGGTACGACGGCGACGGCCCGAGGACGCCGTCGTGTAGTCGATGTTGCCGTCGCGGTTGAAGAACTCCTCGTCCGACTCTCCGCTGGGCGTGCTGTCACGCGTCGGGATAAACGAATGATGTCTGGAGTGGGCATAAGGCTGCGACGTGCCGGCGTAGGGAGGAAAGTTGCGAGAATAGAGACCATTACTCACATTAGCCGTGGAATAGTGGCCCTCGCTGTTGTATCGTGGCGACGCCGTGGGCGGACGAGGGCTGGCATAATCGCCGCAGAAGACGGGAGTGGCGCTAGTGCTGACGCTGTGAAAGTGGCCGCGAGTAGCCGGACGCTGGGGGCTTTGCGTCGAGGTCGGACGCATTGGCGGAGGGTGGAAAGCTGCGTAGCCGCCACGCGGGGACGAGTTGGTGGTGCCGGGAGGAGTGAAAGGGTCGGGATATTCATGGTAGGGGTATGCGCCAAATGAAGGCATTCCGGAGTGCGGAGAGGCAGCCCCGATTCCAGACATGGCGGGCGTGATGTTTCGACGTGATAGAGGGTGTGACAAGATAGAATAGGCGAGATGAGTTGAGAGCCAATGGGAGCCGTTGGTGGTTGGTTGGTTGGTTGGTTGGTTGGGCTCTCTAGACTTTAGGCTTACGTGCAGGAAGACGGGCCCGGATTTAGGTGAATTGGGTCGAGACGGCCAAATCGAAAAAAGAAGAAGAAAAAAAGTCACAAAAGCCGTTTGGGGGGGGGGTTGATATTTTGCAGTGAAAAGTCGGTTTCAGGCTGCTCTGGTGATTATTTGCTGTGGCGGCGATTTTCACTGGGACTTTGATGAATAGAAAGATAGAAAACCTCGACGGCGATAGAGGATGAAAAGCGGTAAAGAAGATAGAATGAAGCTTATTAAGGGGAGGATTTGCTTCAAATTCAAAGGTTGTTTATTGGTAAAGAGCGGATTCAAGAAAAAGAAGAAAAGCCGGTCGGGGTTGAGACGCGATGCAATACGCAGTGATGGTGAGAAAAAGAGGAAAAGAAAACAAAAACAAAAGCGAGTTTCTTGCTGCACAGCGACCTGGGCGGTTTATAAGTAGGGATGCGGAAATGGAAAATTCTAGCAACGATAAAACAGCATAAAAAATAACATGGCATTTACTTTTTAGAAATTGTAGGGGCAGTGTAGCGCACTGTGTGTGTAAAACACGCCTCTCAGGCGATAAATCCACCCCCTTCACATTCCCTTGATAGTGTGCCCCGATTTCATGGGTTCCTTTGCCGGTGCAAAATTTTCTCGCACTTTCTTCTCATCTTGTTTGCTCAATTTACCTTATTGATTCTTTGTTCTTTTATCACCTACTCTGTTTTTTTTTCTTGCTTCCTCAACTCTCTGTCTTGTAGTACTAAGTTGCTATCATTGCATTTTTAGTCTATATGTACCTGTTAAAACCCTCACTTGTGGCCACAACAATGTGCGCTAACAATGTACGTAGTAGTAGCTTCTTTTTGAAATACTGTTGCTGTCTCCATTGTTTGACTCCGTCATGACTTAACAATAAATCAATACTAATGACAATACTAATGATTAGCCTGGCCTCAAGCGGGAACGTCCGAGGCCTCGCAACGATCGAGTCGAATTCCAGATTAAAATCGCCACTTCACACTCAAATCATGATTCATTCTAGGCAGACGCGTCGATTGTCTTCTCCAACATGATCATCAATCAACAATCAACGTTATTGCTATCTAGTCTGGTATTTTCCTATACAGTGCTGTGAAATCAACATGTTTTCAAGTGGCCGGTCGCAGGCCTCTAAATCACTGCCCTGTAGAGTATCAATATAAGCGAGATTGCAAGTTAGAAGAACGCTCTACTACCTTCTAGTAGCATCGATTAGTACTTTTTGTAATATACTTACTCACTTACTTACTTAGTAAAGTAAGTGCTTTCACCGTAGCAACCCTTAAATCACACAAGAGTACACTATGGCGTGTTCTTTCATCCAAAAATGCTACAACTTTTTGACACACTCATTCTCCATGTCCATTCTCAAATCATTATTAATTTTGATGGAACATGTATTAGACAAGCCATATTGAATTTACATAGGAAGAGTAACTTGAGACAAGACAGGTCCATACACCTAGTCTACAGACTGCTTAAAGTAAACTAAAAAATCGTAAGTGAAACTAGGCAGATACATCGTCTATTACACAGCAACTGACCTGTCTTGTATTCCCTCAGAGTCTAAGAAGGAATTGGAATGAGAAGTGGCGATGTCTCGTGTCTCAGTCGTCTTAGGCCTCTCAGAATAAACTTTGAGCGACAGCCAAGCATCTCAATAGGAGGTCAGCTCGGCACAAAGTTCCAAGCCCCGTCCCTTGAATCCCTCCTACCATTCTGTATTTCCTTTTCCCTTATCCAGCTGCGACGTGTGCTTATTCACAGTTCACAGCTTACAGCTCGCTTCGCTGGTACTCACACCGAGAAAAATGAAAAATAACGGTGACACTTGACGCCCCCGGAGTAGGCGATGTTCTTTTTTTTTTTTAGTGACGATCCGGTAGAGAAAAACTTGACAGTCCGAGTTGCACGACCATGTCAACCATAGAAGTAAAAAAAAAAAAAGAAAAAAAAAATATTTACAAGCGAGCGCAAGCAACAATTCGGCGTGGCCTTTTACGGCGGAAAACCAGGAAACTTGAAAATCAGCGAAATACTTGAGTAAGGTCCTTTGAATACTAGTAGTACTAGTAGTAGTAGCACTAGTAATCAAGACACCACCTCCTGTCTTTACTCTTTTTCGTTCACTTTACTTTTATGCTCTAGCTGTCGCCTAGTCCCTTGTCCCACGCTACAAAAGGAACCCAGTACTTTTAGCTCTTCACGGACCAGGATCTGTCACCTAGAACCAAATAGCGCGTTACAATAAATTTCCAAGAACGTTTTATTAGGTGTCGTATTTGGCACCTAAACAGGATATTGAGCGGCCTCAACTTGGCTTAATACGACTTTAGACCAAACGTGTCCAATGCATCGACATGCAATATCCGAGTAGCTCGTGATATTTCGGCGTCGCGTTTATAGTGCGTGAAAACGAAATCAATTGGCCATCTATTTCCCTGTTTGAGATAAGCTAAAGAGGCCTTTGGATCGACGCTGCAGGCAGCAGCATTGCGAGATTTGTTCCTGAGTCCTTCCACAACTGCCGAAGATCAAACTCTCACGGGCATCGTTTTCGCATTTTAATCCACTGCTGACCTGGGCCTTAGATCCCACAAGTCATTGCTGACGCTAGAATACGACTGAAGAAGGCTATGTAGTTGCACAAAGCTGGGCGCGGTGGCAGGACAGAAACAATGACTTGCATATCCTGCATATTTATTACAGGCTTGGAGCTTACATCACAATCGTATTATTGACATTGACGGCCTTCATAGCCATGGGTTTCTGATTTCATGGATTGGGTACTCTAATAGCGGCCAATTCTGGCGTGCATTGGTAAGCGGTCTCAGCAACTTTGCATAATGAATAAACGCCAGGACTACAGAATATGTTCGCCACGACATTCTTTTTAGAATAAACGACTACCCCACGCCTCAACAATGAGCGAGTAAGTAAGATCCAGAGCTTGTATTCAAACAAAAATAACGGGGAGAAGGATGTCTAGTGTGTAACCGTGAGGGGCACCCCTAGTCACACGGCCGTAAGGCCTATGGAAACGTGATCTGTGCAGGTAGTATATTTCCTTGGATTCTGAGACTTTTGAGATGAGGAAAAAATAGCAATCACATGGAAGGTGGCAGCCGGATATCATAGCCATGAGAGACTCTGTGAAGACAGCCTGGGTCGGCGTTGAGCTCGGGGCACTCCGACATCCAAGTTCCCTGTCGCGTAAGTCCGGGACGGTAGATTCAGCTGCCCTTTGCACATTTATACTACGAAAACCTCTACTAAAGAACTGTTCAAACAGTATTGTTGAGCAGTACCGTAACTCAGTACGAATCACTTTCTGGATTCTGCCCACAGACACAGAAGCCACTATATTTTGACCTTTCAATATGATTTCTATGTTCCACAGGCTGTGGCCGACAAGACTCGCTGCAAGTAGATTATTCTAAGCAATGAAATAAATATTCACATTTCATCTAACACGAATATGAGCAATCAATAATTCAGCCTTGTCTATCGCACATAAATGAACCACTGAATCTTTCATGTGCTGTCGAAATGCAAGCATTTAAAATCCAACCAGATTTTTTGCCTGGCATTGGCATATCTCCCAGGTCGTGAACAGTGACCCACTTTAATCCCCTGAGCTTCGCTGTTTTAACAATTAAGATCCCGCTATTTATCTCACCGAGCCTGGCTCCTATGGCCTCGGTGAGGTTTTTCTCTTTCTTTTCTTTTCTCTATCACTGAAAAGAACGGATGAAGTCTGCGACGGCTAAATAAATTTATTAACGCATAACGCAACTTGATTACCCTTCCTAAAATATGGCGCAGCTGCGCCTTTTTTTTTTTTTTTTTTCGTTTCTCTCAGCTGCTGGTCAAAGCTTTCGCCGAGTTGCCCTTTTTTACAGTGCCTGAACTTCACTTGCGGCGCAAGAAAGTGCAAAAGTAAACCGCAACTAATCAGCATTGTTATCGCCTTTATGCGGCCTAATGCATAATAAGAAGAATCGCACTTAATACATGGGCCTCTCCTAGTTGTAGTAGTAACGGTACTGGTTATCATGACATCATCCTACTTTCCTTCTTGAAAGCATGATGACGCAACAAATATTTAAGTTAGACCCTAACCCTTCTATCACTTTGCATAAGAGTCATTTTAAAGAAGACTGATGAAAACTCTTCCAAAGTGTTGTTGCATTCTGGAGCAAAATCCAGTTGAAAGCTTTTCTCGTTTAGTATGAGCTGCAGCAAGCGCACTCCACTACTACAGTACTAAATTCGTGTTCCACACGCGCTTCAAATTCCTGAATCCTTTTGTGCGTTTTCACTTTATTCTTTTTCCTGCTTCGTTCTACGTTGGGCCGTAGCGTCGAGAACGCAGACTTGTTGAACACATACTACTACACGCAGTTTTTTTTAGTTTTTTTTTTTTTTTCTATTTGTACGTGGCGGCGGATTAAAAACACGAAAAGTAGTTCGCCTCAAGACAGCACAGCACTACTAAGAAGCAGCTAAAGGTGTTGTTCAGGGCTGACCTGTGCCAGCAAACAAGCAGACAACACCAAGATCGTCATTGGATAACCCGCTGTTCCTTTGCCAGCGTGCACTTTAGCCCTCTTAGTATCAAAAACAAACGACTCAGTACGTACACTGCTTAGCGCTTTTTCCTGCTGTACATAGTAAGTTATACTTTTACAGAGTAAGAAAAGAGCCTGACCTAGCCTTAGTTGAGCCAAGTGTGGTTTTTTTAGAAGCATCCTGCAGAAGGTTTTGATTCCTACATCCACTCAAACAGCCTAGAGCATCTTACTGGTTGCCTAGCAGCTGCATTAAGGCAAATACAGGATTCGATTTTTTTGGCCAAAATGCAGTTAAGTACTACAAGATGATGAAGGGGAGTGTGCCTGACAAAAGTTTCTAGACTGCATATTGAAAATTCCTTGGATGTAACAAGAAACAACGCATTGTGACTCTAGCTGGACTTGGCGCTAAGAAGAAATCTAAGGAGAAGCGGAAATTTTTGAACGGGTTCTTAGTTGCATTTTTCAACTCCTTACAGTACTTACTGTACGTACAGGTTTCGCTTGTATAGGTACACAATAACCCTAACGTTCACTAATTTGCAAGTTGACTACCTCTCATTCTATTTTCAACAGCTTACAACCCAAAATGCATTCACGGGCCTACATACTATGTATCTCACTGAGGTATGCAAGACTTTTTTTTTTATACAAGATAATGCCTTAAACTTTCCAACATACCTTTCTAAGAAGAACTTTCTCTGCCTTTTCAATAGTACTCCTAAAAGAGGACTGCCTTAAAGACTGAAACACTAGTCGTTATCTTTCCAACCTCACTTTCTATATACTATAGATTTGAGTTTCGCTGATATAGAGCAACATCCATTAGAGCATCGACTTTTAGTGGACGCCAGGGTCCAATTGCTTTACTCTACTATTATAGGCAATACAAAGAGTCCCAGTCAACTGAACACATAAACGAAATCCAATCACACAACAAAGGCAATAATCGCTTAGTGTTTCGAGTGGTTATCATGTTTCACTACCATTGTAGTAGCTTGCCTGGCTGAGAAGCAAAAAAAACCCCCGACTCAGACCTATTGTTAGCATTCCCAACAGTGATTCCACTTTCCCATGTCTAGAATTGTTGGCCCAAAGAAAAGGCGTATCCAAAGTATCATGTTTTATTATAGAAGAAAGTTGGCACATAGAAGCACAGAGTTTTTTGCCTACTTATTTTAGTGGTTTGTGTAATTTGTCATTTATTTCCCAATCATTGTAACAGTAACCTTTTGTGCTTAGTTACTACTAATAGTGTTTGCTGGAGACAAGCTTGAGAGAGATTCTTCTTCACTAACCCACCATCCCTATTTGTTTGATGTCACAAGCTACTCCCTCGGTCGAATAATTGTACTGACAGCACCTGAAGCTCCTCACATGACCACACGCAAACTGGTTACAGCATACGAGCCACCTCGCAGTGAGCAAATCTATGTTGTCCGTTGAACATCATATGACCTACCATGAGAGGCGTTATGAATTATTAATGTTGGCGCTGTGTAAATAACTGACGACCAAGAAAGAAATACTTGGTCCAAGAATATTCCTCGGCTCTGATAGTGTAAGGGTGGCTGCATGAACTTATTATCAAATCCCAGAGCTGAGACTATGCCGTGACCAGATACACAAAAACACCGTTTTTATGTATATAGAGATGTTGAAAACCTACCACATAGCGATATCATGCGACTTCATTATTGACAAGAATGCTCGTGACGCGGAACTTTGACTCTATATGTACTGAACGAACCATATATGTTTAACAATCTTTGCACAAGTCTGTATGTTAATAAAAGCCGGATACGCGCATGCGTTCGTAATGGATATATAAAGACCCATTGGTTATTGGAGCTTGCAGAGCATACGAGATAATATCGCTTTAATCATATTGGGTTGACAGGTGCGGCAGGCTTTTGGTCGATTTGCCAAGGTAGTATTTGAAACTACAACACATCCATCACTTGAAAAGTCTGGTCTAGAAGCTTCCAAGTGCTACACTATAACTTTCGATGGGGGCTCTTTCTTCAGGCCCAACTCAAATATGTACATACTACTTACTTAAATAAGAAGAGGGGTTACTACGGAAAAGTCGGTAAGACGACAGAATGAGAAAGGACTTGAATCTTCGAAGTTGTCTTCTATGCTGGAGAACTGCGGAGTCAGGCAGGCCTCACTAAATGCATAGCCGAGTGAGGCTTGGATGGAAAAATTTAATAATAAACAAATATGAATTTAACACTAAAAACGGACAGGAAGAAGGACTTGGCATATAGAACGCAGACCTTTTTTCTTCTTTTTTTTTTTTTGGTGCATTAAGGCTTATGGCTAGAAAACACCACCTACAGTCATAGGTTGTTGATGCCTGAAATAGCGATATAAGTGTATGCACCATGCATTACACGTAGACCTGTGTAATAAATGAGTAAGTTGTAAAGTACTCATGCAAAGCTGTGAGGAAACTGCAGCCCGTCTTCGGTGGTCAGTAGGAGCGTACGGCAATAAAAAGGCCATGTACGGCGTATAGCGGTCCTTTGGCGCAGCTCGGCGTTATTATTGAGATATTTGGTATCCTGTTTACTGGATACGAGCATTATGCAGAATATAATTTTTATAATGTTTGGGCGCTTTTAATACAATATGCAGTTTTATACACATGGCCTTTCTACTAAGAAATGTAAGGGTGAGTCTAGCCTTACGTGATACTACTCTTGATTGAAGCTAAAGAGAGTTGAGCAGATGTTCTCCTATGGGATAATAGTAGTTTTCCCCAGCAGTTGTCTCAAAGGCATACACCCTGCTATTACATATTGATACTCTAGATACATGGCAGATAGACGGCTGCTATATTTACTTATGTATTACAGCCTAATGTAGCTTTATTTAGATACTTTGTATGAATACATATGCAATTTCATAATAACATTTTATCAGAATAGTAGTCGACTAACACGCAGCCAATCGACTTTGCTTCTTTTATACTCCGTATTTTTATGCACACGCCAACAACCTGAAAGAGCGGTCTGCTGCCAGCGCGCCAAAAAAAATAATGCACAGTAAACAAAAGAAAATCGGCACAAACCTTGTAAATGAGAAACAGCACATGGAATCGTGCTAGCAGTTACTTAGTGTCTGTACAAGGCTAATTCATTTCTTGGGTTCCTTTACAAAAGACCAACAAGACGGTCTGGCCGAGCCCTGGTCATTGTATCACGTTAACAAAAGAATTTCTGGGATTTTGCGGTCAACCCTGGGAGTAGCAAAGAAAATCTCAACTGCTTCTTTTCAATTCAAGAACCCGGCTTTTTTTTTTCATTACTCTCATGGAACCCGGAAGTTATGGAGAGACAAGAACCCGGCTTGAAAGGCAAGGTTTTTTGTGGTCGCGCTTTTGTTGGTTTGTGGGCTAGGGTTTGACACCGCTGCTCCCGTTTTCCGGTGAATTTCTAGCACCCTAACACATCAACGTGACTCGCTTCTCACCGACTTTCTGGATAGCAGGGCGTTAATGATCGGCTCCGGACCCAAGGGTTCTAGGAATAGGGAGCCCAAATAGCAGGGCATCATGTTTCGACTTACGGAGTAAAATTTGGTCGAAATAGCGATGAAATAGAAAGAGGATGGAAATGCGTAGAGATACTTGTCATTAGTAGTTGATATTTATATGAGAACATATCAGCGGGCGGCTTTTGTTGAATTTACACAGTATGCCGGACTTGAAATGCTAATACTACTATGCGCTTAGCACGTATCCGCATACTTGAGCTTGAAATGCCCTCCTATTGTACAAAGTCTATGCCCCTCTTTGATTGAGTTCAAGGCCTTGTAAAAAGGCCTGTTATATTCCTTGTAGACTAGCCTGCCCGACAGATAGCCAGCTTTCACACCCTGGCTTCCCTCGCTCTTAGTACCTATGGATAAGAATCAAGCTGCATGTTCTCATACACCTAAGTAAGCGCACAGTACGTACGACGTGCATTGGTATGCCATCATCCATGCATCATATGTACTTGCTTACTTACATATTTACTTAGGTATACAGGTACCAAGTGTTATAAAAATGACAGGCCAATAGCAGTAGTGACTAATAGTGATAGGAGTACAGGTTATTTTCCAAGTTCGTAGGGGCAAGGTTAATCTTATAAGTAAGGGTATAATGACAGGCATATAGTGGGCCAAAATTCTATGACGTAGTGAGCGCACTACTAGCAAGAATAACATTCTGAATAACATTCCGGTATAATTTCTAGTGTTGTTTGGAACGGTGTCCTTGTAAACTTGCTGAAAAGCCTGCAAAAGAAGACTTTTTTTTTTTTGGCAAAGTACCCTCGAAGTAGAATCGCTCTAACAGTTATCAAAATAATTAGTACCTAACTTGATGCGCACAGTATAAGTTATTAATCTTGCTTAAGGTCACAGCAAGGCCTGTTCCGGGTTTTGTGCTCTGCATGTTCCGGTCGCTTGGCCGAGTGCATATGCGGCCAAGGTGAAATGGTGATGAGTACAAGGGTTAAGCCGACGTTGGTAGTGGTTTCGATGTAATGGATTCAGGGTACAACGGCCACAGCGTTTGTGGCAATAAAAGCTGAATACAGGATGTTGCCTGATTTCGTATCTACGGATTACTGCATATATACTTAAGATTGCCTCTAAGCATTCCACAGAAAATGTCCGTCGAGTCGTTAGCGTTGGAGTACACTCTAGCTGCATAAAGTACTATGCATGTTTCTCTGAAGATTACTGCATGCACTGAGGGCACATACGTATTAGTTGTCCAACAGCCTCATTTGTGCTAGTATACATCAACCTACCCAAACATCCTTCTTGTCGTAGCACAATAGACACCGTAATATTAGTGACAGGTTGTACCATTACATAGTAACCACCTCGACTGACATCGAAAGTCTACCGAATAACTAAATAGGCAACACCAACCTTTGCAGGACGCCCGTCAAAGTACCGGCAGCAAAAGCCATAGACAGTTGGCATAAAGAAATACTCTGCCTTGATACAGAGACAGTGCATTCGTATGGGCTGGTGGCGTTTGTGGAGTAGAGGAAGCCTTTACTTGGAGCACAACGCCGCCTGCTAACAAAGGGCTTTGTTGTGATCTGGTGATTGGCTTGTAATACTAGTACTTTTGATAAGGTCTGCATTTACATGTGCGCGCAAACTGCAAGGCATAATTTCTGTCGTTGACTCGTCAGCTGTAAAATTATCGTTCGGTCGAAAACGCGGCCCGATAACAGCAGGATATCGATTGGATCACCGTAAAGGTTTACAGTAATCGTGCGCCTAGGCCGGCCGAGTATGAACTCGAATTTTTATTTACTCTCGAGCATCTTGACATAGCAATCTCATAGTAGAAGATACAATTACTTAGCTTACATGACTCTTTATTGAGTCGTTTTAATAAAGTACCAAGATAAACACAGGAGCGGAAATCGAAGTGTCCTAGTGTCGTACAGGGCCAGCAACAATTACTAGGATTAAAGGTCTTGTGATGAATAAAATAAGCTTGACTTTGAAAAAAGACCTGGAAACTATTTGCTGAGTTATATCTAAGAAGTTTGCCTAGCTTAACTTATGGTTTTCTCTGACAGGAACTGTTCATTGTTACTAGAAAGAGACAAGTGATGTTCATGTCCGCTGATTCCAAAAAAGTACACTTTTTATGTAATTGAAATCTGTACCAAGTCCAACGTCTCACCTTTTCAGTACGGCCATTTAATAGGCTGTGCTGTAAATTAATAAAAAGACGTAAATGGTGGTTTATAAGCTAGCGCTTATGAGTTAATAACCCTAGTCTAGTCTTTAAATTTGCAATAACTGACACTGTTTTCATCATAATTAACAAATAGAGGCTTGCTTAAATAAGGTGGTATGTTGTCCTGAACACTATTTAGGTATGTATCATCTTTCCAACTGTTCTACAATGGTTACTGTATTAATATCCACAGGTTGGTTGCTTCTTGCATATATTGATTTGAAAGACGTTCAACAGCGTAACAAAGTGCATATCTGATCTGTACAGTGGGCCGCCACGCTACATGTCCTAAAAACCACCTAAAACTTGGTAATATCCCGCGTTTCTTGTCAAATACGTGGCATGCCCTAAGTCCTCGTGTGCCTGGCGACAGCGAGACTACTGCGTATATTGAAAGATGGTCTGTATGTGCCATGGAAGGCTCCTGCCGTTCAACGCCGTGGTGTAGCATAAAGGCCGATAATAGCGGATGATTTGGACAGGTGACTCTGTGACCAACAAAATCTCGCTACCGAGGTCGTGGCCAGCGTTAGAGAGGGGTGGTGTGCACTTTGATATGTGCCTAATAGTACAGTAGTCTTACACATATCGTTTGATAGCTATAAGAACTAAAGAGTAGTACTACCGTTATCATTGCTTTATGTCCCACAAGCCGGGTTACAGATAAGAAGCTGGTACAGTACTAAATTCTCTCTGGACTCTAGGCTACTGGTAGATTTTGTCTCTCCAGTACATTATGATTCGATTACTTATTACTTTTTGACAAACCATAGTATACAAAGTGGCTGCATAAGATCACTGCATATGTATGCCACAGCCAGGTGGCAGGTCGTAGGCCAGTAAGATTGAAGTGCGATAAGTAAAGGAAAGGACAACCAAGGGACCGAGGATAGAAGGTTATAGAGTTCTCGCCCTGTTTCTAAAAGTGACAGACTGACAGCTCATCGGTGACGCGAGAGCGCATTAGTATGAATCGTCTTCTTCTGGCTCAGGGATTCTCTATTAACAAACTCCTTGAGGGTTTTCGTTTTTATCTTTCTTTTCTCAGTCTCATCTCAGCACTTCGATTCATGAACAGAAGATTCGAATCACCACTTGTTAGAGCGGCATAGGTAACGTGACAGGCTTAGTTGCCTCTATGGCAACAAAACCAAGCTTTATCTGCTGCTTTCTCCGTAATAATCGCTTGCTTCTACGACTGAGAGTCTTTTGTCTGAAAGGATACTACTCTTGGCACAAAACGTAGGTGAGAATGAATGTTGCATGTAATTGACCGCTCGCTGTGCAGTGAAGAGAGATGATTACAACCTCTCTACTCATAATATACGCACCTCAATGAAAAGGAATTTGAGTCGGCTCGTTCCAATTTGCCATATGAAAATGTCTGGCGGTCCTAGATCTGAAATAAAACTTTTGAGAGTATCAGGCTCGGCTGAAAAAAAGTGAGAAAGTGCACATGCTTCGCAGTCAACAACATGCGAGGTACTCTATATTTAAGTATAATTTCTTATTACTGCCCAATGTTTGAAAAAATATGTGTGGGCTCCATTTTCTTTTCATAAGTGAAGACAGTGTGTGCCTTGCAGAGTCACATCCGAGTGTTTTATAAGGCGTACATGCTCTTAATAGTGCTTTTAAACCACATACTTAGTTAAGTAAGTACTCAAGTACTTACTTATGTATATGGGGTTACAAACTGAGGTTTTTAGGTCTGTATCTACAGTAGCTTGTGATTAGCAGAGTACTTTGGCGCATGGCTCATCGCTGTGTCATGGACTGCAGGCTCAGTGACGAGAGCGTAGATCGAAGATCCTGTAACTCTCTTAAGTAAGTCAAATTTTGATGTACTACTAGTAGTATTACTAGCCACAAAACCTGCAAGTGACATGTGCCTGCGTCATCTAGACACGATACTATTAAATGTAGAATTAGTTGTGCTATTTCGCTCAATGTTCTGATTCTGATCCTGCACTTTAAAGCACATTTTTGGGGCCGCTAAAACGGATGCTCAAAAAGCCTAAGGAATAAGATGTAACCAACATACGACCTTGGTCGCGTATTTCGGCGTCCACTCATGTTCTCAACAGACACACATGGCAGCACCGACAACGGCACTCAAGGATGATAACTACTACGGTACAGCCTGTAGATTAAAAACAACACCAAGACCTGATTTTCCGCCCTGTCCGGCGCCAGGAGCAGTGTGCTTCTGACTTTCTTGCATGACGTCCATGCCTGAAGAGAGGTTCAAGTCAAGGGCGGTTTAAGTCCAAGTCCGTAGGCGCCATCCTGATGAAACTCTGCAGGGAAACAAAGATAAAAACAAACTTGTAGGCTTGGCCACAGTATGACTTACACAGTAGATTAAAGAAGGAATCACGAGAAAAAGAAGAAGAAAAAGAAGGTTCAGTAGAAAAGAAAAGCAAAAAAACAGATGAAGCATCAGAAGGAAGAAACAAAAACCGGGTCTCTTTGTTTCTGTCTGTGTGGTAGAAATATGAAGCTGGAGCGTTGCAAGCAAGCAAGCAGGGATGCCTTTTGAATTTATGTTCATTTTTGTCTTCCTTTCGGGCTAGGCCTACACCGCCAAGTCAGATGCTTGTTTTTTTTTTGTGTGTGTGTGTGTGTTTGCATATTGTATCGTTTGGTCATCATTGATCTATTCGACCACAGTTTCTATCGGCCTTGCTTTGAACTTTGTGTCCCTAGAACGGGCCAGGATGTGTCACAGCTCTTTTTCTTATGTCCTGGGCTCTGTATTTTTCTGTTCCCTCAACGGCGATCAGTCGTCTCTGTTTTTCTGGCAGGTGACTTTTCTGAGATGACAAAAGCCAGGTCTTTTACTAGAGCTGAGCAGAGAGATATAGCTCTGGCATATAGAGAACAAGGCTACCGTGATTTGCAACAGGGGATAGATTCTATTGAGTGCCCCGAGAAATCCTGTCGGTGAAATGGGGTACTAATAGTACTAGGAGTTTCCTTCTTGGCATGTTTTTTTGTTCTGTTTGGGTTTTGTTTGTTTTTTTCTTCTTTTTTTTTCTTTCATGCTCGGCGGTAGGATTGCCTGATTGTCAACTACCAGGGGTTCTTGGATAATTGGGAGACCGCACAGAAAACTAAAAAAAAATCTAAAAAAATCTTCATAGTTACACTCCGCCAAGATTTGTAGTCGGCCGTATCTGGCTTGTTTTCTCTTGAGCTTAGGTGAATAAAAGACTACAATGAAGGAGAAAAATCGCGTCTCTTCACCGCTGATTGAGGCCATGACGCTAGGAATCAGGGCTGTATTCACAAAACAGTAAGCTTGAGTGTGTAATATAAACAAAAGAACAGCCGTATATATTAAGCTTCACTAAGCCATTTACCGTTTTGTGCAAAGTGGTCGAGTCTCCATCTAAAGCGAAATACTAATATTAATGACGACTCTCTCCTTAGCCTGATTTCCTCACAATGAAGCAATGAAGCATAGACATACCATACTAACAAGACACAGAAACAAAAGATAAGCAGGGAAAATTCTTCTCTCGGCGTTGCACCGTGGCCACATACTGGTAGGGCGTGTGAATCCTACGCCGACGTGCTGTCCTCTGAGAAGATCCACTCGGTGATGAACACAGGTGTTTTCGAGGTTACAGAAATTCAAGAGAGGTGATTTCTGTACTTTATGAGAAAGACACAAGCTAATAAAGGATTCACATCACGTGCCCCCTTCGCAATCTTAGACCTGCGAGTGGCCCTAATAGTCGGACAAATGCTGCTCCAACAGCATAATTATAGAATGGTGTCATTCTCTGCGCTGTTATGTCCTGTTGGAGACAAGACGGATCAGTGGTGAGGAGACAAAGGTGTGTACATGCATCATACATAGTACATATAGTCGACCATGCTACCTCGTCCAAAGTTAGCAGCAGATGTGTTGGCACTTGCTACAAGCGAACACGCAAGTTGCGGTCTAGAGTAAGTTTTGTTTGGGACGCCGGGGAGGTGAGACAGCTGTATAGGAGACTACCAAGGAGAAGGACAGCCTTGCTATAAGCTGAAGTTACAGTGGTCATGTGGATAGAAGGAGAGATGTTCATGAGCTAGGTGGAATCGACGGGACGGACTGACACGAGGCTTCTTAGGATTATTGTTTTCAAACGTATTGTATGAATCTGGGGCTCTCGCTAGCTGCAAGCAATAGAAATCTCTATGTGAACATGCAGACACCGTATGTTGCTGCTTCAACGGCATCCAAACGGCAGCACCAGCTGCATAGCCGCAGTATGAAAATGGATCTAAAAAAGGAAATATACTCGGTATATTATGACACGAGCAAGGGCTTGGAGAGGATTTGCACTGTCGAGACTAAAACATGTTTTGCCACTAGACTATGCATGTTTATGGAAAAAAAGAAAGAAAAAAAAGAAAACAAGGCGCGGCTCCCCGCTAGAGAGGCTGCGAGCTGAGAGATCAGACGATGAAAACCAAGACGTGCAAAGAGCTGTAGAGCGAACCATACACATACCGAGATACTGAGCTAGGTCGCCAAGCTTGCTGATGACATCTCTTCTGATTCGGCTCCGATTTGACTAACACAAGTTCAGAATTGCCTTTTTGTATGCTGGTCTGAGGCATGCATTATGTGTTATTTGCTGGTGCAGTGGTGTTTGCGAGAAGTTTTTGTGGAGGCTGTGAAGTCATATAGGACTGCTGGAACTCGTGTTTGTTTCAATGGAGGGGAGATGAATGCCGATATTATGGTCGGGATGAAAATAATCATTGCTCAAACAATCTGGATTGCAAAGGAGAATTGAAGACAGTCGGAATAGTTGCAGTATTTGTATACGGCCATGGACTACGCCATGAACTACCAATATCTACTGCCAGTCTAACCGTCTCTCATCTCATGTTGCCACTTCGTGTACTGAGATCTCATGGTAAGTTCACTTACTACTGGTCATGTAATATTTCTTGCATATGTCACGTCACGAAATTGCTTCAGGTTTACTTTCCAGATACTTTGCTATTTACTATGGTATCTTCTTTGCGATCAAGCACCTGACGATGTTGCGCATGATGTATGCCAGCTTGATATATGAACAACAACCCGTCACAGCAGCTCTTGCCCCAAGCATCTGAGAAAAGTCAATAACCACATGTCTATCATCATGATTCTCAAGACGGCGAGTCTCTCCTTTGCTTCGATAGACCGCCTTACCAAACCGTTGCCCAAAACATCACGATGAGATATTAACGGCCGCTGTTTAAAAGTGTGATACCCTCATGTCACAATCCTCCATTCAGGTACAACCCGAAATATTGGAATCGCCAAGCCGAAATTATCCAGTTGGCGAGTAAGCAGCCTCACCACAATCGGCCCAACATTAGATTTAGAACCAGCTGTGATTGCGACTTCCAAGTTATTGGATCACTTTTGCGCTGATGGAAACCAACATCTTTCCACTTGTGACACGATGCTCATGGTCTCCTGCATATTATTATCATATTATTATCTACGTGCATGGGTACGGTAAGTGGGTTGGCAATCAGCAATCAGGGTAATTACCCAAGCTGCAAGTATCCGGCCTGATCAACAAGATTTTGCATAAAAAATAGCCTTGAGCGCTTTGAATCTCGGACTTTTGTTTTCCTTTCAATTCCATCAAAAACACATCGAATATATCCATTTTTGTCTATTTTCACCTCAATTTTCCGCATAATGGCGTTCCACTTTCCGTTTCCCGTGCGCACTGCCGAGGCTGGGGCCGCTTGGAAAAGCCAAATTCGCGACTGTGCCGCCGCTCCCGTAAAGCTTCCGGTTGCGAATCCGCCGCCGTCATACTGGGTCCGGGAGCCGTGCGATATCTATAGCGACGGAGAATTGCCGGCGCTGGCTGATGTGGTGATTATCGGCAGCGGAATCAGTGGGGCGATAACGGCGTGGAATATGGTGCAGGATGGGACGTTTAAGGACAAGAGCATTCTGATGCTTGAGGCCCGGGACATCTGCTCGGGTGCTACGGGCCGGAACGGTAGGTTGAGAGATGAGAGAGTTGACGGTGGGTGGGGGGGTGTATGTTACTGACTTTTGATAGGTGGCCATACCAAAGGTGCCGTTTACTTTGGATATTCTGGCGATGGCGACAAGGAGGAGGCAATCAAGACTATCAGGCTACAGGAAGAAAACATTGCCGCGCTTCATCGCCTTGCCGCCGACCTGAACATTGAGTGTGGCCAAGAACAGTGCGATACCCTCGACGTGTTTTACAACAGCAACACGTGGGAAAACTCCAAGGAGTCAATCAAGAAGCTCGACACGGACAACGCCGCGCCCACCGCCACAGTACACTCCTTTCACGAGGTAACCGACTTCCCCTCTGCCCGTCAGTGCTTCGTCTCCACGGCTGACCGTCAAGTCAAGGGCATCGTCGAATACAAAGCCGGCCGCATGTCGGCCTACAAGCTGGTGCGCGCCGTGCTCGACAAGTGCGTCGACTGCGGCGTGCAGATTGTCACGCGCTGTCCCGTGACGGGCCTCGATCAGACGCCTGCCGGCGACTGGATCGTGTCGACGCCGCGCGGGTCTATTTCTGCGACGAATGTGATCCTGGCGACCAACGGCTACACAGCCAACGTGCACCCCGCGTTCCACAAGGTGATTATCCCCGTCCGCGGAGATGTGGTGGCGATTCGCGCGGGGTCCCAGGTCGAGCAGGCGATTACCAACAAAAGCATGAGTTTTGTACACTCCGAGAACGACTTTGAGTACATGGTGGTGCAGCCGGCGTCGGAGGCAAATGTATCACAGGGCACCGAGACGCGGCAGACATTTGTCCTGGGTGGTGGCCTGTCGCACGGGCCTGCGGGCGTGTTGCCGAGCTTCGGCACCGTGGACGACGGCACAGTCAACCCCAAGACGCAGGAATACCTGGCCAACATGCTGCCGGGGGTCTTTGGCGACAAGACTTGGGGCGAGGATGCGCCCGATGGCCGAGTGGATGTGGCCTGGTCGGGCATCATGGGCTTTACGCTAGACGAGGCGCCGATGGTGGGCGAGGTGCCGGGACATGCGGGGCTGTGGGCGACGGTGGCGTTCCAGGGCCATGGAATGGCGTTGGCGCTTAAGTGTGCGGAGGCACTGGTTAAGATGATTGCAGGGAAAGAGGATGAGTTGGAGTGGTTTCCGAAGGCGTTCCGGATGACCAAGGAGCGTCTGGATACACGAGAGTTCTGGGACAAGTTTGCCAAGGGCGATATCTGAGCGGTAGCTGTCTAGTAGATACAGGTACGTCATATTTGCTTTTGTGGGTATTTTAGTATATACAACATATGTGTCAATGTTTATTTTTAAAGCCTTGATGACGTCAGTAAGCTAAAGGATGAAAGTTTTGCGCCCTTGATCTAGAATAAAAGGCATGTCACAATTGCATTCAGTAGAGTCCGTCTATTCCTTTACCCGCTGCATCTTTGCAATCGTATTCCCCCAGCAGGTTCTCATTCTTCATGTCCCCTGACGGACATGCAAGTCCCCCTGAGTGCCTATATCTTCATGTTCGGGGTCCTACCGCTCTTATATCCGTAAACCCGGTGGACGGCCGTCAGTCGAAGCACAGGAACAAAATCAAGCGAGCTTCCATCTAGAATCGTTTGCCGTTTCTCGCTGTTGTTTCATGGCCCCCAGGGGGTACGTTACCTAGCCTAAAAGACCTTCCAAAGGGACCTCCCTGAATGCAAACTCTTCGACTATTGGCTTAAAGTACGAGGTAGAAGTAGTAGTGTGTTGGATTTAAAACGCCGGGCCGCACCTCCTGTCATCATTTGGGTCATTTGAGTCAACCGTGGATCTAGCATGATGGGATGTTTTCTCACAAAAAGTGCAAATGAGGTCATGCACGAGGCTTTTGCGACTTCCGGTACCGAATTAGTATGGCACTGGTTCTCGTGCGAGTTTAGCGGGTTCTTGGGATCGGTCACTTGTGTAGGGGCCAAGATATAACTAGGGTACTAGTAGTAGTATAAGCAGCGTGATTGAAATGATCCTATTGAGAGAGGATGAACAGCTGCAGCTAGCCAAACAGTAGACACTAGAGGTCTCTTGTACTAAATAGTTGGAATTATCGATAGATATCAAACACGGTGTCGATGGAATATCTCTTGTCGCCGGTCACGATCACAGGACTTGACTTGACTTGCCTCAAGCCTCACTGCGGCAATATGGCACTGAGCGGTCCCGAAAAGCTATGTTTCTATGCGATTAGTCCCAAGCCGGCCACCGCCACGACCAGCAACGCACTGATCAGTGTTGCACTTTCTATGCATCCACTGGAATTTTTTTTTTCTTTACCATCTGTCAATCCCATACTCCTGCCGAACACGTTTTTCTGGGCGCAATGCGACAAATGGCCGAAACGGAGCGCTCGTGTCTCTTTCTTGTTGTTCATATTCAGGGAAACAAAGCCCACCAGGAGGTCCAAGCCCCATTTGTGGGTTGAGTGGCCGGTTGGATTGCCATGCCTGGGAGGGGGTTCATCATGCCTGGGGAGTTGGTATCATGATTTGGAATATGGCGATGTGACGGTTGTTGACACGCATGTACTGTCCTTGGTAACCAGCAGACGCAAAAGGCCGGCGCGCCAGGACAAGGGCAGACAGAAAAGTCGGAAAAGCTTGGCAGAAGATGAGATTGGGCCCTGGATTGTTTGTGCCCCCGGTTCATGTACTTAAGTACTTAAGTAAGTATGTACATACTTTGCTTAATTCATAGTACCTTGGATTCTGCTTCCCGTTTTGGCAACTTGGCCTATTTTGGAACTTGGTATGATTTGGAATTATGAGACAAAGAGCAACTTGGTTGAGGTTGCTCGATTCATTTGTCAGCGGCGATCTTTCCATGAAACACAGATTTCTAGCAGTTGGGTTCATCACGGGGCATGTCCCAATTTTCCTAATTTGATATCAACAGCAAACAAATACATCAAAACAGCGCTGGGGAGAGAAAAATCACACGGCTGGGATCAGGGGCCTTTGCCCGTGTTATCGTTTCTCATAAGTATCAATACTATTTGGTGCTAATGACAAAAAACAAAAGATCCCGACGGAGTGGTTCTCCAAGTCCCGTTTTTGTCTTGATTGGGAAAAAAGCCAATGTTTTCTTTTTAGAGCCTTAAAAGTTGCAGTAAGCTGGGGGGGGTTTTTTTTTTTTTTGGTCCCATCCATCGGAGTATCGGCGCAGAAGTACCTTAGCATTCAAGTCGAAGCCCAAAGTACCTGGATAAATATATAAAACCCCCGTCGGTTGCTTGCACTTAGCATCCGCTGAATTATCAAAGCTGTCGCTGATGTACTATTACGTACGTAAGTAGATATAAAACACGGGTCAGCACGGATAATCTTACGACTTTATCTCCCACTCATTCCAGAGCATCGCGTCGTCCATAAGACCCTCTATGTCAACTAGTAGTAGTAGTAGTAGTAGTAGTAGTAGTAGTAGTAGTAGTAGTAGTAGTAGTAGTAGTAGTAGTAGTAGAGTAATACAAGGATCATTGCGCAAGGCCCAGCTAAGCCCATTAATTACAGTTAGACAAAAACACAATAAGCGGCTGAAAATAGGGGAAGAAGTTTAACCAAGGCTCTGGGTTTCCCGTGGACCTGGAACGGCCGAGCAAAGTACTTCTGTTTATGTAATGGACAAAACGAAAACGGCCTGATGGTTTGTATAACATGGTACAGGACTGGCGCTGTGGGGGGTGGGGGTTTTTTTTTTTTTTTTTTGTGTTGGGAAATGAATAATTTCTGGACAAGAAATGACTTCTCATCAAGCTTGGTTCATTGAGCAAAGAGGGGTGCGGTATGTACTACTACTTAGATACTGTGTAATCCAGTCACCTTATTTTAATACGATTTTTCTTAGGTAGGTCCCGACAGTTTGGGTGGGCTGGCCGACTAAAAGCTGACTCAACCAACAATAGAACCAACGGCAGAAATAAGGAAGAAAAGACAGAGGAAACTTGCATACAGAGACCCTGTAATAAGTCCGTGTTTTATTACTATTGGACGTCATGCTAGTAGTAGTAGTACTAGTAGTAGTAGTAATGCTAGAAGTACTTGCTGTAAATGGTGGCCTCCCACTTAGCACACTTTCTTGTGCTCATTTCATCTCACAGTTCCTCCAACGTCGCCGCCACTCCCTCCTCGTTTCGCTTCTCGGACTTGCACTTGCATATAAGTACGACGACTTCCGCAGGATTAATCGACCCGTGACTGTGAATTGGGGGCGGACAAGGTCTGTAATGCAGTTTGTCTTGAGACACCAAGTTCTGGCCCGGGCCTGACGTGCCATCATGTCCCATCATGTCCCATCCACTAAAGTACCCGTCTGTCAGCAGGATTTCCAATATGCACCTCGCCCAATATGGAGAGTAAATCAAAGAGGGGTTTGTTACCGGCCGTAGCTTCGTAGTGCTAGATTTTCTCTGTTAAATTCATGTACATGCCTGTTCTCTGGTTCAACTGGTCCATCTTGCCTTTACCCTTTGCACCGAGCTAACTCTGCTGTGCATATTGCGGGATAATGACATCCAAACGCCAAGACGAAAGCAACCTAATAGCTTCACCTGGGCAATTTTTTTTTTTTTTTTGGCTGGCGGGCAGATATGAGTAATAGACTATGCAAATCCAAGCCCGACCCTTGTCGTCCAGTTTTCTATTATTTTTTTTTCCTTTTATTTCTTTTCTTTTTTTTTTTCCTTTCTTTTCTCTTCTTATTTTTCCTTTCTTTTTTTTTTTTTTTTT
>LKBB01000003.1:79550-105150 GCA_001513885.1 Thielaviopsis musarum
TTTTTTTTTTTTTTTTCAGACACTAATTTAAAGACACTAGACTAAACCAAGGAAGACGCATGTCGATTTGGTGCATTAAGCTGCGCACTGCAGTCTGGAATCTGGGACCAAGTTGGTAATAAAAACATCAAGGAATAAAGTGATCAGTGGACTTGGAATTAACTTCAAATAACCAGACTGTCGGAAAGGAGGAGGAAGATAACATGGGTGTTCCCTTCCAGCCAGCATAGCACCACGCAAAGGGAGAAAAATCAAATATCAAAGACGCGTTGCCGGTTCTCGTACCATGGTATTATAGTAGTATTATGTTTTCTCTTCATTTCTCAAGTTCTCAACTGCCCACTTAACAGCTCTAACCAGAGAGCGAGCACTCTCTTAACATGCATCGCGCGCTTTTAGCCGCAGCTGCACCATTCAGTCCTGCGCAGCATCAGCGCATCGGTCTTTTCAGGACCCGACGATAACCCACCAATTCTTTTTTTTTTTCGTCTTTTCTTAGTCTAGTGACTAAGAAAAGACATGGGTTACCAACCGAATGCGGAAGGGCAGCGAAGAAATTGAATGTTCTTCACACAACAGGGGATCGTGAATTTAGAGACGAACTTTGCCTTGGAAAAAGAAACAAGATGCCAAGCGGTTACAAGCTTCAGCTATGCTGGTTATGAGTCGAGCCAAGACGGCCAAGGCATAATCGAGCTTTTAAATAGAGCAAATATATTTACAAAGTATACAGAGTATCATCGCCCAACGCTAAGCCTTTAGCTCGGGGCTGTCTAGATTCAATATTACTTGTCACAATAGCTCAAATCTACCACCCAGCTCTTCGGGGACTCTGATAGACTCCACAGCCACCCATAAAGGAGTCGCGGCGTTGGACACTACTCCGTACATGTCCTTACAGAGTAGTCTCTTGGATATTTCTTGGGCCAATATATTCCCTATTCTCCATTACGATATCTCATACTCCATTATAATCCTTTAATATACGTCGTACACCGCCGCTTCTTAGTCAACGCCACAAAACCCGTCCATGAATAAACCCACACCTATATACTTCTATATACTTGTAGGGTGCTGGACCAGCGTTTGCCCTGTATATGCTCAACCCAAAACGGGACTACCCTGCTCGTCCGTATTTCCTTTTCTTCCTTTGTCTCGTTTTCGTTTCTACTGTTTACCTACTTGAGCCTGCTCCTCTTTTTTTTTTTTTTTTTTGTTTTGTGACATTCTCTTCCCTTCCTTCTTCTTTCTCGCCTCGCTCTCCCTTTCCTCCCATTACAATTTACTGGCCCCTGGACGTTCCCTTCACTTGGGACTGCATTTGGACCCGACGCTCTGTTTCCAGTGTCAGAACAAAAGGTGTGTTTGTCGGGCTGAAGTATGCAGTGTTAAAAAGAACAGAACTCACACTTTGTAGTTTGGAGATATGTAAGGACTTACTTAAGTAAGTACATACTTACTTTAGTAGCAGTACAAACCCTTTTTTTTTAGGTTTTTTCTAGAACAGTGATGCTAGTCTGGGATCCCTGGCGCTAGTAGTACGTTCCATTTACTGAGACACACACTGCTCGCCGATTACAGTAGTAGAAGCGGTAGTAGTGCTTTACCCTCAAAACCCGACTACACCCCCAACTTCCCGCTGTTACGACCCTCCAAATTTTACCACCCGCCATAATTCTCAACATCTTGACCTTTATACTTTTTCCTCTTCTTTGTCCAAAGTCTTCTTGTCTCTTTTTTCCACATCCCTAGAAAAAATCAGGGTCCGGCCTTGCCCAAGGCCTAATCCAGCAACCTTGAAGTCCGGCGATCTACTTCTTGATACAGTCTGTAGCGAGAGCAATTCCTTGCTCTACCGTATCTCTGCCGTGTACCTGAGAATCACTAACGAAAGCCCTGTTTGGACAAACTTGGTGCTTTTATATTTTGTCTTCACAAAAACTTGTGTGTACTTTTTTACTCACTTGCAATAGGACGCCTAGTAGCTTTCCTACCTAGCCTGTCCCGCTCCTCTTCTGTTTTTCTTCATTTTTGTTCTTCCTCTTTATTTTTCGCATATCCTGTTAGTATTCTCATTTTTGCATCCTTTACTCTTCTTTCTCTTTGACCCGCATTAAACATAGCCCGTCGACTTTCTGTTATCTTGACAGTCTCCGGTGCCTCGTTGCGTCCAGACAAAGCCCCAACCAAGTCCAAGGCCTTCTTGATCTACCGACACTTTGCTCCAATCTGACAACCAAGCGTGGTTTAATCAGCCTAAATCCTTTGTATGTATATCAGTTCATGGCTCCGTTCGACGTCATACTACCTTTACCTAAAACGTCGTTTTCTCATTCCTTTATCCCCAGAGTCTGGGCGAGCGAGCACCAAACCAGCAAAGCAACCAACGAAGCAGCGCGGTCGTTTGAGCAGAAGTAAAGAGACAGGTGAGTTACAGCGAGAGCTTTTCAAAGATGCATGCCTTTTGTTCCTCCAGGCGTTACCCTTGCCGTCTTCCTTGTAGAGACCTCCGGGTCTACGCGAAACCTTACGCTTCTAGCAGTAGAGTTGGCAGGTATAGAATGGAATGGGCAAGTCCTTGGCCACTAAATACAAAAGAGTCGCTATATGAGTGTCGGACACTTATTTCCTTGGTCTTTGTTTTATGGCTCTATGCCTGCATAGTTGCAGCTCTTCCAGGCATCACATTGTCACTTCTTTCTCTTCTACTACACTATTCGGGCGCGGACAAAGAGATATTATGTTGTCATCGGCCATTGTAACGCTCTATTGTCATCACGAGCTTCAAAAGGTGTTGCTTGTCGTTTGCTTTGGATGTAACTACACCACATTACCACGTCATATCAAGTTGTGACCTGGCCGCTACTTGAAGGGAGAGGGCACAGCAAAGAAAAACAAGCCAGCACACCCCCAAGACACTCTGTCGGTTTGAGTAACTATATCCGCATGGCCCTTTTTTTGGTACTGCATGTGGCCCTTTTGTTGTCTCTTGCCTCCTTGGCCTGCCTGACTTTGCCTTGCCTTGCCTTGCCTTGCCTTTCCTTACCTTGCTTATGAACAGACACTCGTACCCACCCACACCCTCGCTCATATCATATCCACGCCCTACCTGGTTCAAGCTAACGGTCATGTTGCTCATGCCAGTAGTCAGTTGGTCTGATTTCTCCTTCTTATCCCGTCTTTAATTTGCGAGTGTATCCACGTCAGTCTAACCAACCCACCCTCTTTCCTAAAAACCTTGAAGAATCCCGCTCACACTCCTCTTGTAAATTCACCCCTCTACGCATCCGTTTACTCCCGTACTTTTCGACTTATGCACCAGACAAGCCGCATACCCCCCTTCACATTAGCCTTGTTTGCCAGACCGCAAATTTGTTCTTTTGTTCCCTCTGTCGCTTCTCCCGCGCTATTAGCCTCTAATAAAGAACACCAACCGGAAAAGAGCAAGCCACAAGCCGCTACAGGCATTTCAAGGTCTGATTTAGCTGTGTTTTTGTGGCTTTAGAAGCTTCTTTGGAACAAAAGGAACACCAGCGGAACTCAGCAGTGACATCACAGTACCGTAGAAAAAGGCAGAGACACCAAAGGCGGTAAACACATTACAGCGGTGATAGCTCCTATATTGCACTGGATGACAGCTTGTTGCATCGAAAACGTTGTAGTGCGACGGGCTAGCAGATTGGGCTCTCTTTGCTCTATGCACAGCCATTAAACAAATAGCCGCAATAACCGCAGCAAGAATAACAGTAATAAGAACAACTCATCACCAGAGCGTACGCATACCGTATTTGGAACCCTGGTGTATTGATGGTTTTTTTCTTCTTTTTCTTAGTGGTGAGTACTGCCAACCGGCAACATGGTGTTTCTTTGCTGGGCTACGTCCTTGCTAGCTTATAATGGTCTTGAATTACGTATTTCTCTATCCTTCACATCTGCATCCACATCCATATCCATATCTACACATCCACATCCACATCTACTTACATCCGCATCTACTTCAAAGCGCTTGCTATCCCATCCTTTCGATCTGGTCTAGCTTCATTCGCCCTTGTGAACTTGACTTTGGCTTACTACTACCAGTACTACTACTAGAACTAGTAATAGTATCATCCTGGCTGGCCGAGCTATCAAAAATCCTCGCGTTTGTTTTTCTGCCCCGTTCCCTGCTGCTCTCTCCATCCTTTGGCTTTGGGCCACTTAAGCCCCAATAAGAACCAAGGATAGAAAAAAGTGGAGGAGCCCTTAGAAATATCATGGTCACATTTTCCTCTTTTGTTTTTTTGCTCTTTTCGTTAGTTCGTTATTTGCGATTTCATTCCTTGGCCTTTCTCCGCGGCGCTCGCTATCTCCTCTCTTCTCTTCTCTTCTCTCTACTTTGGCCCTTTTTCTACCCATTACTCCACTTACTTGCTCCACGTCAATCTTTTTGGTTCGTCTATCTCTTCTGTTGTTCTGTGATTGGGTTTGCCAGCCAAGAAGCCTGTTATATTGGGTTGGATTTTCCTGTCTTCTAGCGGAAAGACAAAGAAAGGTGGAACAAACAACTCGGCAATATCACCCACCCCTCGGGAAGTGCATCTATAAACTGGAGACGCACGGCTATATTTACTATTGTTGACCTTGCTACTACTAGTACTTGTACTTGGTAGCATCACGCACCACAATCCCTACCAGGTGGTAGTACTAGTACTTACTTACTTACATATACTGACTTAAACCCACGTTTGGACAGCAACACTTTGTTCCCTTTACTTAATCCCTCTTTTCTTTGACCTTATACGATATATATATATATATACATATATATATATGTATATATATAGTCCTTCGCTCGACCACGATATCACCCAGTTCTTTCGCCTCCGTCATTTTTAACGCCTTGCTTACCACGCCATACTCTACTACTCCGGCAGACATTCAACTCACTTCACACTAATATGTCTCATTCGCCGCCTCGTAAAGCCTCTCGTCGAACAGAAGAGCAGCGCTCCGCTCGGGACGCCATTGATCAACAAAACGATAGTGACCACGATGAAACCCGCTTCTACGGAGACGACGGCCGCCATAGTCCTCGGCCAACCACAGAAATTGCCGAGACAGTCAGCCTGACAGACAGCATTCGCGGTCATGTTGAAGAAGGGGGGCTCCGTTACCACGCTTACCATGCCGGCAAATACCCGTTTCCCAACGACGAGGTGGAACAGGAGCGTGACGACTTGATGCATCAGATGATGATTTCCTTGAGTGGATCTCTCTTTTCTGCGCCAGTACATGACACTCTGAAGACAGGCGGAAGTGTTCTGGACCTAGGTTAGATGCGTTCGCAGTCAAACAACTGCATAGGCATGAAGCTAACACCTGATACTAGGAACTGGGACTGGCTTATGGTGCTGTCAAAGTAAGCCATACCTCGATCCCTGTACAAGGAAACATCGATACTGACAATCTTCCCTCAGTGGCCGATATCTACCTTGAAACCGACTTTGTCGGCACGGATCTGTCGCCTATCCAGCCTGAAACTGTGCCGCCCAATGTGCAGTTTGTTCTTGACGACTTTGAGCACGAAGAGGGTTGGGCCGACGATCCCGAGACATACGATTACATCCACTGTCGCCGCATTGCCAACGTGGTGTACGATATGCCTGTACTACTGAAGCAGATTTACGAGTACGTCGAGAACCTCTGTGCCAGCAACATGACGCTTATTAACACCTGATCCTTTTGCTAGACATCTCAAGCCCGGCGGCTGGGTGGAGTTTCGAGAATTCACCCACTCATTCGAGTGCGATGACGACTCCATGACAGAAGAAACGACATACCGGCCACGTGACTTTGTTGGACTCCTGGCGCAGGGCATGGCCGCGATTGGGACCGACATCGACGCCATATCGCAGCTAGAGGGCCACCTAAGAGAAGCCGGCTTCATCAACATCGGCATACAGCGCTTCAAGGCGCCCGTAGGCCGCTGGCCCACTGACGCGAATTATCAGTTTTACGGCGAGATCTTGCGCGAGTGCATTCATGACGGTCTGGTTGGGCTGGCACGCAAGCCGCTGATGGCACTGAACTGGACGAAGCTGCAGGTTGAAATGTTTCTGGTAGAGGTGCGGCAGCATATCAACGACCCCAAGTACCATGTGTACATGCCATTCAACATTGTTTTTGCGCAAAGGCCTCCGAATTGAGGTAGGAGAGAAAAAAGAGGGTGCGGTTTATATACGGAGATATAGAGCACAGACGGGCCCATTTGTAGAATAGTGTTGATATTAGAATATAGTAAGGGTTTCATATGACTTTCGTCATGTCAGTAGTAAGTACGGCTACCAATGGTAGGGTTACCAGCTATCATTAGGGTATAGTTGCTTTTTGATGGGCATTTAGATGATATAAGCCTAAATCTAGGCAATGCACCAGACCTCAGGTACTAACTTTTAGTAATCTATTCCTGTGGTCTGGACCGTATCCTTGTAACTAGTAGTAGTATATAGCAAAAAGAAGAACATAAGACTGAACGCAAAACTATCTCTTAAAATGTAGGCACCTTTGAATGCCCGAAGCTCACGCGGCTTGTATCCGAAAAGTCCCAGTATCCACGCCCGCCGTCTGTAAAGATAATCTTACGTGCCAGAAATGACGCTGTCATCTTGTTGCTATACTCATCGCTGCTCTTAACGCCCTCTATCCGGAGCTGCTGCTGCGTATGGTAATAACTCTCCTGGTGACGCGGCCGAAGAAACATCCGCTTCGCCACCTGCAGCTTTTCCACACGCGCCGCATCCCAAAAGACGTAACCCTTGTGCCGGAACACCCAGCGATCAAACGGCGCCAACGGCACCTGTGGATGCAGCGGGTCTCCCGAGCGACAGATCCAGCGCCACACGGCGCGTGGGCCGACGTCGTCTTCGGGTGTGCGCACCGGCTGCAGCGGCATGTTGCGGATGGCAAACGGGGCAAAGTCGTGGCCGTGGATCAGCGTCCCGTCAGGCAGTTCCCAGCAGATGGGCCAGAAGGAGCAGCTGCGCGGAATCGTCTCATACTTGTGTTGGCGCTGTAGCACGGCAAGGCGCGAATCAAAATCTGGCGCAGTTTGCACCTCGTACATGAACTCAAGACCCGTCTCAAGCACGTGACGCATCCACGGCGAGTGTCTCTTATCATACTCCACCATGTGGAAGCCGTACGTGACATCATGGCGGGCAATTTCGCGGAACGCTTGCTAGGGTTAGTGGACGGACATTTGGAGCATTGGAACATGGCCTCTAAGGGTTAAGACTTACCGTGGTACACATCAATCCGTAGAACATCGAAAACGCAGGCTATCTGCTCCAACTCCCAGGGTGCAAAGCAGTTGCGGAACTCCACCTGCATTGCGGCTCTGCCCGTCAGTGCTTCTGTGGGATCATGGCCAAACAGCACACAAAAGAGCTCGTAGTAGTACAGTGCTATTTCCACGCGCGTCATCTCTGAGTCTGTGGGCGGCGCGCTCGGCGAGAACATGGCGTCCATGTTCCATGCAGCAAAGTACTCCTTGTGCGCCGGCTTCATGCAGTGGTCCGCAAATTTGCGCGCATACTTGTGCACCACTGTGTACAGCGGCAGCAGATCTGCGAGTAGCGCGATAGACCACGTCGTCGGTGCGGCAGGCAGCGGCTGCCCGGTTAGATGCTTCTGCAGGAAGACGCGGGCGGCGTGGCCGTGCGGGTCGTCGGCTATCGGTGGGATTTTGCGGGCTTCGCGGACAAGCATGGCGGCGGGTAGGACGTGTGGGTTGATCAGTGACCGTGCCATTTGTGTGGCAATCCACGGCTCGTGGCGGCGCACCATGGCCCGGAGTGTCTTACAGCTGCGGGCCGTCGATTCGAGGTCTTTGGATGACTGAAGAGAGGCCATAATACGGGTCAGGAGCTCTGCGGGGAGGTCCAGAAGTGTGCGCTTCGGCCCCACTTGTTTCTCTCGGCTGGGCTCCTGTCCTTGGCCGTGGTTGGTTTGTTCGCAGGCAGTTCCAAAAGCTTGCATTTTTGAAGTCATTGTGTATAAGAACGCTGGTAATAATGGACGTTGGAATCTATGCTTCAGTATGAAAGCACGCTATGTAGTCTATTGTCTAGAAATAGAGAACTGGGAATCAATCCAGAATAAGAAGAGGATGGATAGAATGAGCAGTGAGGACTGCGGTGCGATTTGGTCTCACAAACGGGCTTTAGGCGAAAAAGGGAGCAGAAAAGCACGGTAAAAGATTGAGAATGCGAAAAAAAAGGTCTGTTTGCGCAAGGCAATGATCATGACATGAGGGTTAAGAATGACGTTCTGAAGCTGGAGAAATGGTAGAAACTTCGCATTTACTTTGCTTAAAAGGAGGAGTATGGCTGTATACTGGTTTCATTCTTACTAATGATAATCAACAGCTTAACCTACTGTCCCAAAACTTACATAATTACTCAAGACAAGAGGAAGGCTTCCATCAGAGTCCCAGAGCTTCTATAGCTAGACATGGTTCAGGGGCTTATCAATCCAAGTCCCGTGTGGCAAACAACCCTCACTCGGAACGCATTTCCTTTGGTAGACCCTAAGTCTACATCAGTCAGAGGCGTTTTTACTTTTTTTCCTTCACAATTGTCAGCAATCCCCCTTCGGAATGCGATTAAAGTGGGGAATAAGAGCCTCTCTACCTGTCATTTGCGTTTGCTTTACAAGCCTGCCTCAAAGAGGCCCATGGAAACGGACCAAACCAGCTGGCTTAGCGGTAAAAAGTGGCTCCACTGCGAGTCTTGCCCATAGCTTGCATGGCTAGATGGAAAACGCAGTCAAATAGCACCAGCCAATCACAGACGAGGTATTTCAATCACTCACGCATGATGATTGATGATTACTGCATTTGGCCAATCGTGTCAGCGTTCAAGGCCGTTGACTAACAAGACCAAAGCTGTGATGTCAATTCTTCGGACAAGCATATAAGACGAGTGTTTCTTCTCCCGTTTACGTCTTACTTTGCGTTTCTCTTCAACCATCACAACATCATCAGACCCAAATCCACATCTTACTATTGACTTCTTTGTTCTGTCTTCAAAACACCAATCTTCTTTACTTTTCATATCACACCTTTTTTTGTATCATTCACAATGTCTTCTAAGCCCTCTACCTGCTGCGCTACTGGCGAGAGCTGCGTCTGTGGTATGTTGGACCTTCCTTCTCTTGTACTCGTCTCTGTCGTACCTGACATAGGATCCCCTCTTCACACCTCCTCCTACTTGGTAGCTCCTCACTAACATACCATCTTTCTCGCTTACAGCCCAGAAGGCCACCTGCTCCTGCGGCAAGACCTCTGCCCTCGCCTGCAACTGCGAAAAGGCTTCCTCTGAAAATGCCGTGACTGGCGCCCGCTGTGCTTGCCGCGCTCGTCCCGCCGGCCAGTGCACCTGCGACCGCGCTGCTACCGAGAACGCCTCCCAGACTGGCCCTACCTGCAGCTGCGGCCAGCGCCCCGAGAGTACGCAAGAACCCAAGTCCGCTTAAACGCGCGCATCCTTGTCCCGGTCCATCATGTTCCCTTGCTCTTTTTATGCCTCCAGAAGAAATTACGCCCTTATGATCACACATGAACGAATTACGAACACCACGAACGAGAACTACACATTAACACTTCACCTATAGACGCCTGCACCTGCGAAAAGGCTGCGGATGGTGGCTTCAACCCTAACGAGATTGACTTCACCACCAAGAAATAAGCTGGTTTTTTTTTTCTTGGATTGCACTTCTTTTATACATTACTATTGCACAGTTTGGGGGTATACCGGTTGTATTTGGGTTTTATCACGGTTAGGAACACGGCGTCATATTTTCTTTTATCAATATTAGGCATCTATTAGATGTGGCTTTGCTGCCTTGGGCAAATACAAAGTTACATTCACAACCTGCACTTCAAATCTCCTTGTGTTTGTATTAATGACAAATGTGTCATGGTCATATACTACCGCCTGCCAAGTATGTCTGACGGCTTCCAACTTTATTTGCCGATTGATACGCACATTATTACAGGGGGAGCTGGCTTGATGCGATCCATGTACTAGTAGTAGTAGTAGTACTAGTACTAAAGTTTCTTTTGACAGACTGGAGTTCGTTCTACTCCGTATGTTCGAATCATGTTAGGCCGTTTTTGAGGTACGTGACCCTAGAATGAATTATAACCCTAATAGATATTGAAACGGGTTTTTGACCCTGATTGTTTTAAACTGAATATATGACGTACGCGTAATTGGTGTAGTGGTAACATTAATCGTTGCCATCTGGTAATGATTTCGATTAGCCCTGGGTTCGATTCCCAGATTACGCAATTCTTTTTGCTTACCCTCTGTATATTTTTACGGCCTAGGATTCTCGAATCACCCTTGAGTTTCCATCTCATCTTCAAGTCTTCAACGAGAAGCCATGCCCAAAAGTGACGCACGAAATGTGTCGCATAAAGTACTCAGTGAAATGTCAAGTCAAGTGTCACTCAGACTCCTCTTCAGAGCCAGCAGACAAACAAGAAGATTCACGTCACGTCGCGCATCTGTTTAGGTCGTGCATTCCACTGTACATCCGTGAACCCCTTTAAGTGTTTACATCGGCGGCTAAGACAGAACAGCCCCTTGGAGATTTTACCTTTTTCCCCTCGTTTACCCCTCCGCTATTGGGTTGTGCAAAGCATGCAACTCTCCTTTTGGTCGCAGAATAATAGCAGATATACCCATTAGACGATTGTCGGTAGAGCTGGGCCCATGCTGGATTACCTTTGCAAACGACTAATTGCTCGTGGTCTCACCGCGACGTTGGATCGCTAGTTTGTGGTTGTGGCTCCAGGTTTTCGTCCGTGGGCTTTGGAAAAATATTTCAGTGCTTGGCCCAGTTCCATGAGATACCCTAGACTTTGCGGATCAAAGAGCGTCAAGCCCATGCAGAGTGATACCAATGATCCACTGCTAATGTGCTTTTGCTTCCATGATGCAGTGGTTGTTTGCATTCCTTCATCTGCAGAATGGCCAAGCCGGTATTTTGTTGATGCACCAGCCTTTAGAATAAAATTTTCTCAGCGACAGAATGCAGAAAAAGAAGAGAAGATTATACTACTACGTAGTGTATATATCGTGCGACTTATACTTTGGGTGTTTATACTGGTACTGTACTACTACTACTACTACTACTACTACTGGTAGTACTATGTACTAGCAGCTGCCAAAAGCGGACTGGATTGAATTTTCTCAAAAATCCCGAGACATCCAAAGACCTATCCAAGGACCTGCAGAGTAAGAGTAAGCTCTACTCCGTACACAGTAAGTAGCCCTCGCCTCGTGGACCCACTTTACCTTCCCACGCAGCTCTTTTTTTTTTTTTTTTTCCTGTGTTTGCGCCAGATTTGATTTTCCGGAAAACGCGCTCGCGTTCATTTTCTTTACTTCAACAAAACCATCAACATTACATTTCCATCGATTTTCTTTTGCACAACCAAACGTTCTTTTTTGCTATACTGAAAAGTAATACCATCTACTACCATCATATTTGTTCTTAGTCAAGCTTGAGAAGCTCTTGATTCTATTCGTGCCACAATTTCGACTCGATTATAATCAAATCGCGCACCCACAACTTCGATTTGATTGCTCGAGATCCCCGGCATATCATCGCATAATCGCCAATTGCCAGTCGTCGCAGCGCGCTTACCATTATTCGCTGCTCGTATCAAGGTTACGGTGTTCATCCACTATTAGCATAATCACCGACGACTCCAAACCCGTCGTTCTGCTTCCCGCGACAAACATCGCGATTAGTTAGTTGTTGCAACCGGACGAGCCTCTTGAAGCTCGGATTTCGCTTCTATAATCAACCACACACCTAGGAAAATGGCTACTAGCAGATCAGCTGCCGCCGCCAAGGCCGTTAAGGCTACTGTAAGCCTACCCGCTGCGCCGTTTCCTCGTCGTTGAGCCTCGATGCACCCGCAAATCCCGCATTCTCGTCATCCAAAACACTATCAATCCCATCTGCCTCATCAAACAATTCCTGTGCCACCATCATTTTATCCGGCGCAAACAATCTCTTCTTCTATCTTTACATTTCTTTCTATCATGAACCACTCATCTTTTTTGTCCACTGCGCGATGTCGCTTCTGATGTAAGCGTCGTACTAATGCATAGATGTACAGAAGGCTGAAGAGCCCAAGAAGGCCGCCACCACCAAGACTGCCACCGCCAAGAAGGCTTCCACCGAGAAGCCCGTCGCCTCCAAGAAGAGAAAGGCGGATGAAACTGAGGTCGAGGCTGCGCCCACGGCCAAGAAGACCAAGGCAACTGCCGAGAAGGTGACCAAGGCCGAGCCCAAGAAGGCCGAGCCCAAGAAGGCCGAGGCTAAGAAGGCTGCGCCCAAGAAGGCTGAGGCGAAGAAGGTTGAGCCTAAGAAGGCTGCGGCGAAGAAGACTGAAAACAAGGTCACCAAGAAGACTGCTGCGCCTAAGAAGGCGAAGAAGGAGGTTGAGACTGCCGCCAAGGAGACTGCTAAGACCAAGGTATGCTTGGCTAATATAACTTCGGAATCTAGTAATTACACAGTACTGACCCTTGCTTGATAGGTTGCCGCCCGCCCTAAGAAAACCCCTGTTGCTAAGCCCACCCCTGCCCCCAAAGTTCGCAAGGCCGGCGAGAAGATCAACGAAGTCCCATCCCAGCGTCTTGAGGTCTTCGTTTTCGGTGAAGGTTCTAGCGGTGAGCTTGGCTTGGGCTCCAAGATTCGCGATGGCAAGAAGCCCATCGACGTCAAGCGCCCCCGCTACAATGACATCATTTCTGCCAATGAGACCGGTGTCGTTCAGGTTGCCTGCGGTGGTATGCACGTAGCTGCGCTGACCGCCGACGGCAAGATGCTCACGTGGGGTGTCAACGACGACGGTGCCTTGGGCCGTAGCACCGAGTGGGACGGTGGCCTCCGTGACATGGACAAGGAAGAGGACTCGGACTCTGAGGATGAGGATGACACTGGTGTCAACCCTCTAGAGAGCACTCCCGCTGCCGTGTCCACTGATGGTTTCATTGAGGGTACCAAGATTGCGCAGGTTGTTGCTTGCGACAGCGCCACCTTTGCGCTGACTGAGGATGGCCGTGTCTACGGCTGGGGTACTTTCCGCGCCAGCGACGGTATCCTGGGTTTCTCCGAAGAGACCAAGGTGCAGCGCACCCCTCTCGAGATCACCGGCCTGAAGAACATTAAGCATCTGGCTGCTGGTTCGAACCACGTTCTGGCTCTCAATACCAAGAACGAGATCACTGCTTGGGGTTCCGGCGAGCAGTCCCAGCTGGGTCGCCGCATTGGTGAGCGCTACAAGATGAAGGCGCTGCAGCCCCAGCACGTTGGCGTGCCCAAGTCCAAGACTCACACGATTGTCAAGATGGCTTGCGGTTCTTACCACAGTTTTGCCCTGACCTCGGACGGCCAGGTTTATGGCTGGGGTTTGAACAACTTTGGTCAAGTTGGCGTTGAGGGTGGTGCCGGCGAGGGTGAGGCTGTGGTCACTAGCCCTTCGATCATCAAGGCCCTCTCCGAATACAAGATCAAGGACATTGCTGGTGGTGAACACCACTCCCTAGCTTGCACTGAGGATGGAAAGCTTCTAGTCTGGGGCCGCATTGATGGCCACCAGGTTGGTCTGCCCAAAGACGCGTTCACGGAGGAGAACACTGTCTTTGACGAGAACGAGCGCCCTCGTCTACTCTTCAAGCCTACTGAGGTCAAGGGTAAGTTTATGTTCCTGCTACTATTACTATTACTACTACTCTGAACACTGCAAAATACTAACACTGCACAGGCATCCCCGCCATCGTGTCTGTCACTGCTGGCACTGACACCAGCTTCGCCGTCACCGACGATGGAAAGGTCTACAGCTGGGGCTTCTCGGCCAACTACCAGACCGGTCTGGGCACCACCGATGACATCGAGGAGCCCACCATTATCGAGAACTCTGCCATCAAGGGGAAGCACGTCCAGTGTGCCGGCGCCGGTGGCCAGTACTCTCTTCTGTGCGCGCTGCCCACTGAGGCTGCGCGGCGCACCAGCACTGCGACGACTATTGTCGCCAACGGTACCGAGGATGGCAAGGAGAACGCTACCGCTTAAGCTGTGTCTTAGGCCATTGCTCGTTTCTCCTTTGTCTTTCAGTTTGCTTTTTTCGTTGATGCTACGACCTGTCTCCATTTTGTTCTACTTGGATTTGCTTTCTGTTTTATTCGATTCTCACTCTCATTAATTCGCGGCATACACAGCACCCCATCTCTCTTCCCTTAACCCCTGATCGTATTCATGATTCATTCGTTTTTTTTTTCTTTTCTAGACTTTTCACATTTTGTTCTTGTTCTTGTATTTGCAGCGTTTATTTTCCTGCCGTATTTCTTGCATTTTCCTTTCTTGTCTTTACTTTCTTGCTCGTTGTTGACTAGGGAAAATCTTCCGGGTGGGTTCGCGTTTTAAAATATTCGGTGTCTTATGCTATATTTATATCATTGCGTTTCTTGAATTTATATTTCTTATATCAGCTATTTCAGTCTCTTGTGTATATACTACTACTTGCATTGTGAACCATTCAATAATGGGGTCATTATTATCGTTTGAAGATGTTAAACGCATCGTTCATGGGCTGATAGTTATACTTGTGAAGTTAAATATGGGAAAATGTATTTTTATTGAGGATTGGCTTCAGCCAAGTCCAATACCATGATGTGAGCCACATGCCATTTTATTCTTATTTTTGCCGCATGGCTTTTCTTGATAGGTATCGGTGGACATCGATGGACGTATCAAGTAGCTACATAAAATCGTCGAAAGAAACAATAAAAGAAAATATACAAAAGAAATGGTCACGTCGAGTGATGTAAGCCCAGGAGTCGTTCTAACGCACCACGGCACATTAAACATAGAGTCAGGCCATTGACTGTCCGGGGTATTGTTTGGACCAGCATATGCAGATCTCTGACTTTTCTGTACAAGTGTCGTGAGGCAAAAACGTCTCTTTGATAGTTGGTAATCGCAAAAAGGGTTGCCGTAGTCGTAGATGCGTAAACGGCGCGTGAACAAGCCCCAATTTGAATAATATTCTGATGACAAAGGAGACCCTAAATATTTCGCCGACCTTGTGCTGTGGCGATGCCTGGGAGGACAATATAAATACTATCCCAGAGATACGCAGCGACACTGTAAGCCACTGCATTATCAGAGCGTTGTTACGTTGCGTCTGAAGAGAGTCTAGCTCTTGGTGCTCGTACTTTCAATGGTGCTGAGTAGGAGAAGCTAGAAATGCCAGAGAGAAAAAAATGAAACAGCCCGTTATAGCCATAATGGTTTAAAGGCTATCAAAGTACACGGAAAGACACATATAAGAGCCTGTATTTTACAGGTTGCCTGCCGTGCGAGCCAACGAGCCACTTCCTCTGCTGCTAAAGACTCCCATGATGCCGAAGCCAACATAGAACAGAGCAAGAGGATAGGCCACGAGGCCACGCATGCCTCTCATGCGACCAACCGCACAGAACATGCCACTGGAACTAGCCGTACACCACATGATTGCGGCAGACGTCATGACGATTCCAAGCGGCGTGTCCATGGGCATCACGATGCCGACAAGGCTGGTCGCGACAAGAGGCAGCAGGCAGTATCCGAGAACACTGGCGCTGCGAGCAAATGTCAAGGTCGAGGAGAGATTCTGGTCGCCCGGTCCGCCGGGGCCGTCGGGGCCCGGATGGCCAGAGTACGCGGGGGCGCCGGGGTACTGGGGTTGTGTTTGCGAAGACGAGATATCGGAGGGCGTCATCAGCGAGAGAATGGCGTGCAGCGAGCTGCTGCCGAGCAGCGCCAGACCGTAAATGTAGCCGAAATGGACTTTACCACTGAAGAGTAGGAAGGTTCCAAACAGAAGGAAGAAGAGAATGGGGCCGGCGAGATCCGAGTCGTCCATGAGGTGTTGATCGATGCGAGCAAAGGGGTTGAGAACGGCGAGAGTCTGTTGATAGCTGGGCGTTAGCAAAGTGAGCTCACGGTTTGTTTTTGGCGCATCAATGGAATAACATACCTTGCCCTGGATATGGCCAAAGTTGACACCAAGCTCCTCAAGCAGAGGAGGCTCGCCGTCATAGCCCTCGGTCGAGAAAGCCGCCAGCCAGCCAGTGCGGAGACCGCCCTGCTCGCCCATGCGACCACTGACACCGACGGGGGCTGCTCCAGTACTGCCGCCGTAACTGCCACCATAGCCGCCATAGGCCTGGGCGGGAGTACCGACGGACGGCGCGGCTGCGTAGGACGACGGGTAGAACTCAAGGTTCTGGACGCCGTAGCCCGGTTGCGCTCCGGGGCCGGGATTTTGATAGTAATTGGACATTGTAAGACGGCTGAGGGAAGCCGGCCGCAAAGAGACGAAGAAAACAAAAAAAGGAAAGAAAAAAAAAGAGAGAAAAAAGGAATGCAGTGGGAAAAGGGGACCTGCGGGATTATATAGATGCAAACGGGATCGGGCGTGTTTAGAAAAGGCAAGGCTGGCCTAGATGGAGATGGGATTTGGATTTGTTGAAGCAAGGCTGGCGGCGTGTTCGTTTGCTGCTTGTGCTCAGAACTTGGAGGAAAGTACCTGGACCTGAGCCAATGTGAAGGTACTGTGTAAGGCAACGCCGCTTTCGTGCCTTCTTTGCCGGGGCGGGTTGAGCAAGACGAGGCGCAAAAGGTGGGACGGTGGAGACGGAGGACAAGTGACTTGCGACAGGCGCGCAGGACCAAAGCAGAACAGGATTGAGGTTGCAGGGGCGAGACGCTCGGGCGGTGAGAAGTGAGAGGCAGGTACAAGTTTCCACGATATTTATTGTAGTGGATTTGGAGATGTTATTGGCCGTTGTTTTACGGCTCCGTTATTGCTTTTTTTTTCTTCTTTTTTTCTGTGCCTCTTTACTCGTGAACAGAAATGAAATCAAACCAGAAAGAAACCGCAGGCGTTATGGCAGAGCTGAGTGGATGGAGGAAAAAAAAAGAGCGGTCTGGATAACAGAGACAGTAATTAAGACCCAGCGCTACAAGTGAGTGAATCAAAATGCAGCAATTTATTGAGTTTGGATAAATAGTCGTGCTGTTGAAGATGAGGACCGGGGGCAGGTGGGAGCCAATTGGGATTTCAGCACTTGTATCACTAAGCGTAGCAAAACGTGCGAGGTTGAAGCGCAGTTGAGATGTCGCTAGAAGCTGCACGCTGCAGAATGGAAGTGTATGCAGAAGAGGCAGGACAAGTAGGCTGGGCTGGTGAGAGTTTTCACACTGCGGAAAGTAGCTTTGGGTTTTGAGAAAGGCGTTTTTTTTTATGTTTGTGATGCTACTTGGAGCTTCTTACTGAGTGGTTGACGTAGCCTTTTTCAAGCTTGCTTGTAACCTACAGTGAGCTAATGACAGGGATTGATGCCTGACAGGCAAGGCACTTAGCAGTGTTCTAGGGTTAATCTCAGCGTGAATTGATGGATTCTACGTGCTATCTGTTTGTGAACAGAGAGCAACAAGCATATCGTGAATTCAGTTCTTTAGCCGCTTATGATGCTGTTTTTATTGTTCGGCAAGTGCTACGTAAGCAACTATTTTATCCCTGCTAACTGAAGCACTCAGCAGAATCTTCGTTTCTGGGTGGACTGCAGCGTTGTGTTCTCAGTTCCTACTTCCCACTGCAGCCTACACATGACTGCACAGACTTTTCTCTCCCTGCCTTCTCTGTGTACGGCATACTTGTACTTTTGAATTGACTGCGAGAAGCCTGCCTTGTGTAATGCTACGTGTCGGTCATTTATGTGATACGAGTTGGATTATGGGATACACTCATACTCTATACACAGCCAGGCTTGATAAGACAAAGTGCGTGTTGGGGTAAGTACGTACGTACTGTAAGGGAGTATTGAGACAGATTCATTAGAGAATACTCTGTGCTGTGTAATCGTTTGCAACAGTCAAAGTTACCAGATTTCATGTGAATGAAAGTCAACATTCATGCAAGCGTGAGATGACATCAGTTGATAACCCTGGCTTAATATGGGCAATAACCCTTGTCTCCGCTGACTAAGCACCACGCTTGGAAGGCGGTGAGTTTGAAAAAGCGGCAGATTTGACAATGACGAGAATCTTTTGCCCATCAAAGGTCCAAGCCCAGCGCAGCCTTGTTGATCGGCCCTCCAAGCAGTTATTATTGCCGCCGCAAAACTGAAGTATCCCTCCAAGCATCGGCGTTTTGTGTGCACACCAGCGCCTGCGGTCTCTTTTGAACTTCTCATTTCATCCCCTCCGAGTCGCACGCCTTTCTCAATTGCCCGCCATGGTAAGTCCTTTTCGGGAGAGACTCCAACCCACAATCCTTAATGCGCCGGGCCCCGGCTCCGGCGGCGAAGCGACTAGCGCTCCACTTTGGACTTTCGGGTGTTGCTCTGTTACATAGAATCCTTGTTTTCAGTTTTACAGAATACCAAGGCTAACTCTCACTGCTTGTGCAGGCCCACCGCATGATCACACAGGCCGTTATCGTCGGCTCCCGCATCCTCGGCCGATCGTTTATTGCCGCGTACAAGCAGGCGCAGGCTAGCAGCCAGTATGCACGTGCGCAGGCCAAAATAAACCCCAACGGCGGTGGCGGCGGCCGCGCGGCGCTCGGCTCACGCATGACGCTGGACGAGGCGTGCCGGATTCTCAATGTGCAGGCGCCGGCCAAGGGCTCGGCGAACGCCGAGGAAGTGGCCGAGCGCTTCAAGCGGTTGTTTGACGCGAATGATCCCAAAAATGGCGGCAGTTTCTATCTGCAGAGCAAAGTGGTGCGTGCAAAGGAGCGCATGGAGGCAGAGATTGGGCCGATTGTCGAGAAGTTGGAGGCAGAAGCAGCGGCAGAAGAAGGGTTCAAGCCCAAGATTTTCAAGGATCGGTAGATGTGTCTCTGAGGACCTCTGACAGGTCTGTCTTCTGGGGATTGCAGACAGATCTGCCTGTAAGGTGGCGTGACAACGGCCGAGATATAGAGAAGAAGAAGAAGAAGCGGATGGCCCCGTAGCTATGATGCTGCTGGGTGCAGGGCTGTGTACTTTTATTGTTTGTGTTCTTCGCTTTGGAGACTGTACTTTTATGGGGGAAGGCCAGGCTGGGCCGTATGGCGGGAAGCTGAGCCTGTTTTTGATTATTCTGGACGGAGAGAGCCGGGCCTTTTTTTCTTTCTTTTTTTTTCTTTCTTTTGGCGCTCCAAAGATGGGCTCCATAGTTGCTCATAATTGGGCGGCTTTATTGTGTATACCTCACCTTTTCACTCGTCATGTGGCATTATTACTTGGAGTTTGGGACTTGCAAGAATCATACACGTTTGTACACATACACCAATTTCTCATTTTAAAGACTAGAATATAAAGTGCCATATAAACTCTCTAGTCGCGTCTCCGGGCATTTAGGCCAACGTCAAGTCGATCTTTTGGAAGAGGATCAGGCTTGGTATTCCCGACTACTCCCTGGATGTTGGCCAGCTCGATATCGCCACCGGTGTCTGATATAGGCGAGAGCCGCTTCGGATTTAGCGGGTCGTTGCGGCCTAGCACAAAGCTTTCCTGGCTATCATGCCAGCGCGAATCCAAGCTGACTCTATGCGGTACCGGGATAGACATGTTTGTCAACGGCCGCGGCTGCTGGTAAAAGAAGCAGTCATACTCTGACGCCGGAAAGCTCTCGGCACGCTGTGGCACATGGAACAGGAACGGCGTGCTTGTATGGCACAGGGAAACCGACACGGCTGTGCGCGACCGGTGAGTGGCTGCCGGGCACGCGAGCTCGGGCGTGTCTGTCTGGAAGGACGACGAGAATGTGTCGCCAACGGGTGGGATATTGACGGTGCTGTGGGCGGAGGCGCCGGGTTTGGATACGCTCTCGACTCTATGAACCCGAGACTGCGGGCTGGAACGTAGGCGGGGATACGGGGTGGTGAAGCTTACCAGCTCCACACTGTTCCGGCGGAGGGCAGAGCGGGGCCGGTGTGTGTATGGCGGGTGCGACCGGCGGCGGCGGGACTCGGGCCTGCTTTGTATCAGACACGAGAGAAGCGGGCGCAGGGCAGACGCACTGGCACATATAATGGCAATATCGCATTCCAGTTGGGTCATGATTAAAAAGGCCACGGTGCTAGTCATGTCGGCACTCGTTGGCTTGTATCCGCGGCGCAGGCTGAGTTGCAGACGCAGCAAACTCACCGCGATAGCGAACACGCCCAGGCTGAGAATCAGGCCGAGGGCCATCTTTTGTCTAAGCTGCAACTCCAAGCGCAGCACGGTCGGCACAGTCAGAATAATTAGCGATGCGTCGGTGGCAACGTGCAGACTAGAGCTGACAACCAGCAGCGTGGCGAAGCTAAAGCAGTTCAGCGACCGGCCAAAGAACTCGCCGGCTGTCGGGTGGCACTGGAAAATGGCCATGAAGAGCAGCGGCACGCCGTATAACAGCACAAACACCACGGCGGCCCAGACTAGCTGTACATGCCGCCTTTTACCGCTGAACATGCGCCAGTACAGCGCGAGGACGGATAGCTTAGTCAGACACAGGGCGACCTGGTCGAGAATAAGTCCGGTATACGAGCGCAGGATGTAGGCAGCAAGGGTGTCTGTGTCTGGGGAGTGGTCTGTTGCGTGTAAATCGGTATTCATAATGGCCGGCGTGCCAGCAGCCACGGCGTACACGGCCAAAAGACAGGTTGCACAGGCCCAGGCAAGCATAATCAGAGTGTCATCGAGAAACCATTTGCGCAGAATCACGAGGCTCGACCACAGCCGGGCGAATATGACGAGCGAGCAGACGGAATGCGGGATGGCGAGGCCGGAAATAAGGGCTGCAGGAACCCGAGTAGTAGTAGTGGCGTTACTAGAAACAGAATCCTGGGAACAAATTAGTGGGTTAGCGACTGGCAAGGGGAAATCATACGAAGAATCGAGTCTCGCTAACGCACAGCTGGTGTGGTTGCACCACCAATGTCCATAATACGTAAGGGGGGGGGGGGGGGGCTGATAACGCGCTGGGAAGTCTCTTGAGGGAGCAAGTTGTCAACGATTAGCGAAAGTGAGAATGCATGGTTTGAGTCCGCGCGACTTTTGAGAGCTTTACGCAGAAGAAGATACAAGAAGAGTCGCGGCTCGTTTTATAGACGGTAGCTTCGCCGCCGTTGCACACACAGAAACCACATGAGCGACACGATCGGACTGCCAATATATGTTCAAGCAAGTGGAGCACAGCAAATCACAGCAAATCCAGAAGGCATAGACTAATTAAACGCCGATTGCCACACATCAGCTGTCTTGTCGGCGACTGATTTAGGAAGCTGATGTGTCGGAGGAGATCAATATAAGCAATGCTGAAGCCGCAGGAACACTATATATATGCTATATGCGAGAAACATAACAGGGCCTTGTTGTGCGGCGAACGTACGGGACTGGGTTTATAAGCAAATGATTTGAGCGTATTAGAGTGGGTGTATCGGAGAGTGAGACCAGACCTCGGCGCTTAGACGGTAGTTTCACACACTCCAGGTAGAGTATTGTGTATATTGCAGCCACTATACCGGCCACCCGACTCTGTACCACGCTGAGTTCAAATCACAGACTGGGCCGTCTCGTCCCTATACTGTCCATATAATGGGCCGACAATACCAGAATCCCCTCTTCTCCCTATATTTTCCATCTACTGCGTTTTATCTTCGGCAAACTCGGCCGGCGCTTCATACGCCTTGCTCTCGTCACTCAGCGTGCCAGCTACATATCTAAAAGCCAGCCAGCCAGTCAACCGGCAGCTGTCAGCAACGCCCGTGACGTCATCGATGCGCGTAAAAAAGAAAAAAAAAGAAAAAAAAAAGAAACCACTTACTTGGTGTGACTGCCGCGCGCAGCAAGTTGGCCTTTGGCATTCCAAAAGTACACGCTGGTGTAGGCGAGGGTTTTGCCAATCTTGTCACACGAGGCCTGACCCTTGAGCACGTCGCCAACCTTCCCGCCGCCGGACAAGTACGAGACTATAGATGAGCGGAGTATGTTAGAGTCTGAGGATGATAGGAATGTGGCGATGTTGATGTGGTATGCTTGGCACGGCCAACACAACTCACCGTTAATGTCCGTAGACACTCCGGTAGCGAAGCGGCCAGTGGAAGCCACGGCCAGCGATCCGCCCAGGTCGACAATGCTCGCAATAGTACCGCCGTGGATGATGCTCAGGCGGTTCTGGCCAGGGTCAGCGGTTGGCGCCCCAAATACAAAGAGCACAAATTCTACCTACAGTGTGTTGCTTCTGGATCTGCAGCTCGAAATCGACTTTGCCAGGCTGAGCGGCTGTGATGCGAAACTAGACGGGTTATTTGCCCTGGTCAGTATCACTAAAAGAAAAACACAGCTGAGGCTTCGCCAACTGACATGTTCTCCTAGCAGGCTATACAGCCCAAAGTAAAAGAAAACACAGTTAGCCATGAACAACTTTGCGGGCGAAAACAGCTGATTGTGGCCCAAAGCTGCGGGCACTGATTTGTATTCTCGTCTTTTGAAAATACTAAATTCACTATTGGCGTGTCAACATACCGTGGCTCCAGCCCAGACTCAGCGCGGAACGATCTCCAAACCTGAAAGCAAGGCAATACATGTTAGACTGGCTCTGTAAATTGCCCTGCGTCCAAAATCTCAACGTACAGCCTGGACAAACGGGAGGGCGGTGAGTTTTCTAGACATTTTTGTTGGGTTAAATTGAATTGGCGGTACTTGACAGTTGAGGTTAAGCAAGTAGATACGAAGTACGTACATGTGCCAGATACCTAAATACTGAAGTATGTAAGTAAGTAAGTACTTGAGTACCAAATAAGCCCTTGTTCCCCCACACTAACTAACCAACCCTAGTACAGAATGTTGTGCATATTCATTCAAATCCTTGAAGCTCAGCCTCGCGATGACTTAAAAATTGTCTATTTAGGAAATTAGATCAACCTGTCAAATCTGATTTGTGAGTCAATGCGTTAAGGTTATTTTAACAGGAGCAAAAATGGAATGAAGGCATTCAAGGCGGATTTGTAGTGTGGATTTGTTCAGACTTGATGCAAAAGAATCAACGCTACTGAATTACAATTGACAACAAAGCGACTAAAGCATAGCATTTGGCACTCAGTTAACATTTTCATAATAGAAGTACTAGCCAATTAAAAAAAAAAAAAAAAAAAAAAAAAGTACCAGAAAACACGCAATAGTCGAGATATGGCGAGGAAAATAACTCCAAACTCTAAAAAGAGCTGATAAAAACAATGACCACGCCAAATCAGACAGACAAATAGGAATCAGACACAATTTTGGGTGAATTTGCACTGCCACATTGCTTGCCGTGCCTTCTTAACATCTCTGTCTGCTGTACTCTGCACCCACGCAGCTGGAGCTAACGGCGTGTCAATAAGCGAGGCGACCTACTGATTGATAAGCGCCCATAATGCGCGAGTGAATGACTTCAGTCAGTGCATAATGCAACGTGACGTAGCAGCTGTAGCCAGCTTGTGTAATAATGTCATCAATGTGTTGCTTTTGTTTCCTCCAGAGCCTCTCAAGAGTTGCTCAGCTGCCATTCTTTTCCCAGTAGTAGTTATTACTGGAAATTGGAAGCCTAGCCAAAAGAAGAAAATAAGAAAAGAAAAAAACAGAAGCCATAGCAGACGCCCTAGCCCGAATCTCCTAGCCCACCAACAACAACAGCCCGTTGTTGATCACAGGTATACCACCCGCGGCGCAGACACCTTTTTGTTATCCCAAAAGCCTGGCGAAATCGCCGCATTGACGAGCTGCGTCTGTGCCTCCCTGGGCGTACGCGTCGACCACAGCGTCCTGGCCGCCGCCCACAGCACCCTAACCAAATTGCCCAGCCCGCCGCCCGCCACCACTGTCTGCTCAAAGGCCGTCTGCAGCACTCCGTAGTTCAAAAGTTCGACGCCGCGGCTCTCATGCACATGGCCAAAGACGTGAAGTCGAGGGCGCACGCGGTACAGCATGCGCAGCATCGACGGGCAGCCCCAACCCGTGTCTAGATGGCCCTTGGGCGGGCCGTGCGAGATCACAATGTCGGTGCCGGCGGCTACGCGGTCGGCCCAAAAGTCATGCACGTTGGCGTACTGGAAGGCCCATGTCTTGAAGGGCGCCGAGTATGGGCTGGCGTAGATGCTGAGCGAGCGGTCGACGCGCGCGCAGTGCACGTCAAACTGCTCGTTGACGACGTACTTGATGCCATTCCAGTCAATGTTCTCGCGCCACTCGCGGTTCCGCTCGCTCTTCTCGGCGTCGTTGTAGGCCGTGAAGTCGGGGTCTAGCGCCTTGTCGTGGTTGCCGCCGACGACAATCTTGACGGGATGCGAAAGCGTCTTGATCCATTCAATGGTTGCTTGGATTTGTTCAGCGGACCCATCGGCAGACAAGTCTCCGGAAACAATGAGAATATCGCCGTCGGCCACTTCGTCGACACGACGACTGTGCAGATCCGACATGCAAACAATCTTGATGGCGTCTTTGACTGGCGTGGGTTCAATTATGGCTTTGGCGTTGACATAGCTCTGTATCTTTGAAGCATAGTACACCACAGGCGATGGCTTCTTTTGCTGTTTTTCACTTGGGTATGAGCCATCTTCAGTAGCTGTGGCGTGAAAGTTGTAGGGTGGTGTCAGTTTCGACATGATTTAAAGTAAAGAGATAGAAATGTAAAGGGATGAATGAGTTGAGGAATGAGTTGAGTAAATGAAAATAACCGATAAGAGGTGGGGGTGGTGAGGTACCAGGTACTTATAAGGATTTGGTAAATCTGCAGTAGTAGCACTTAGCTCTTTCTTTGTTTCGTTTTCGTTCTTTGTCCCTTTGAATATATTGATTTCCATCACAGCTGTATTTTGCCTTCTTCCAGTGGTAGCAACTAATTCTGCTTGCTGCGGTTTCAGCACTTTTTTCATCTTGTATTTGTGTTTGCATCGGCTGATCTGTTTTCGTTGTGAGTAGAAACATATTTTTGCATGCATACCAAAATGTACTTGGTATAAGTCGTCGTACTGCGTAGCACTGCAGAGGAAGATATAAAATTAGAATGATGAGCGTAACCCTAATACCCTATCACGTGCACGAATTTAGAGCAAGGTTCGCGAAACTTAAGCCCACAACTAGATCTATATGCTAATAGCCTTTTTTTTTTTTTTTCACCTCGTCCATCAACGCCAGGACATTATTTTATCCGCTCGTTCATCACTGGCAATTAGTCGAGCCGAAGCATCACGACATATCACGCCGTATTACATATTATTGATATCTAATCGAATAGAATTGCATCGCATCGCATACCCTCCATCAACCGTAGCATGTGATAGCCATTGCTATCCCAAGCGCCCCACGATGACGTCGCAGTCTCCAACCAATCTTGGGGAATACCTCGAGCGACTACCCGGCGCAACCCTCCGCAAGCTCTACAGCCACCCGTCCACCGCTCTCTCAATCTTCCGGCGCATGCTGCCCAAGCTCGGTGCGTCCAGCCCCCCCCCCCCCCCCCCCCCCCCCCCCCCCCCCCCCCC